>JAOEGS010003324.1:0-27529 GCA_025447755.1 Corythornis vintsioides
AGTTTACAACAGACACCTTGATTGTCTTAACGACCTAGATTGTTTGAGTCAAAACACCACAGGATCTGCGTGTCACAGGTATTTATGTGAAGGAATTATTCCTTACTGAAAGCAATATACTGAACACTTTTTTGTAAATGTTGATATACAAAAAACTAAGTAAGTGCCTCTAGTTTAAAAGAAGTTTGTGCAGTTGATATGGGGTATGACCTGCATAAAAATGAAAGGCATTGATTTGCTGAAAAGATTTCTGTTTGTGTGACACATGTATTATTCCTAAACCTGTCAGTCAGGTTTAAATAGGTCAATAGTGTGCAGCTATAACTAATGAAGCCAATGCACCCTTTGACTCTCCTGAACCTTACAGCTTCTGCCAGCAATGTCCGTAGTGATCCCAGTATCCAGAGCCTCTTCTCTTGACTCATATTTCTAATTATTCACACGTTGAGTTCATATGTTAGTCTCTCAGAAAAGTAGGGTTGAACCTTATATCTTCCTCCTGTATCTCCCTTCTCAATCCTTTAGTTAGTAGTTACTAGGTGCAAATGGCTATAATGAAAAGCAGAAATAGGAACTAAGCATTCTATACATCCTATTCTATCTCCTATTCTGAGAAGAGAGAACATTCTAGTCAAAACCGACTATATCTCAAGTATTTTTTCAGAATAAGATGATAATAAATAATAAAGTAATACCAACCCTGAGACAGAACAAATTTTCTCTTGTATGGAAGCCTGAGTTTTCTAGACAAATCACATTTTGAATATTCAGTACTGTGATACAGTGCTTATTGCTCACATTTTCATCTTTTTCAGAGCAAGGAAACTGACTATTCTCTTTACAAATATTCAAAGATTTTAAAGAATCAATTTTAAAACCACTGTTGCATTCCTTTAATTAACATTTGCAAAATAGAGGAATAAAAATGTCAGTCCTAGCTTATTTGTGTTTACCACGTAATTTTACTGAATTGATGATGGTTCTCCATGAAATCCAACTGAATGGAATGTCCTGAAATAGTAGTGTTTACTCTAAATAGGTTTAATTTTGTATTTCTTGTTCAACAATAATGCAAAAAGGAGACACTTTAACTGTGTGGTAGGCTTCCTTAGCTCTAAATTTATCTTCTTTTAAAGTACTTTTTAAATGAGACAGTATGTGTTTCCATTGAAGAACACAGTGGACTGAGATGCACTTCTGGAAAAGAAATAATTGAAAAAATTCTAAATCACTCATTTAGGCCCAATCTACAAAAAGACTTGAGTGTTGTAGTGCTGGGAACCTAAGCTGATATATAAATGCATTTTTAAATTCAATCCCTAACCAAATTAGACTAAAAAGCATTCACTGTCTTCCTTCATGAACTAAATCCCTAATGACTTTTTCAAGTCTTTTTTCCTTCACATGGCAATTATGTTAAATGTAATTATACTGTACTACTGTTCTACTGAAATTAAAAATGCACTTTCATTATTATTCTCCACATCTTCTGAAGCATCTAGTTTCTTCCGCTTTAACATGTGACATGTATTTCTGTGAGCACTGCAGTTGCAGGGGTTTGTGACTTCTGTAACTTGCATTAAATTGTGACATGAAACAGAAGTGTGCATTGGCAGCCCAGAAGGCCAGCTTTATTCAAATAAATGTTGCCAGCAAGTCAATGGAAGTTATTCTTCCCCTCTACTGAGCTCTGATGAGACACACCACCTGGAGTACTGTATCCGGGTCTGGAGTCCTCAGTACAAGAAAAACATGGACTTGTTGAAGCAAGTACATAGCAGGGCCACAAACATGATCCAAGGGCTGGAACATCTCTCCTGTGAGGACAGGTTGAGAGAGTTGGAGTTGTTCAGCTTGGAGGAGTGAAACTCAAGGAAGATGTTATTGCATCTTTTTAGTATTTAAAAAGAGGGCTTATAAGAAAAATGGTGACAATCTTTTCAGTAGGGCCCATAAAGATAGAACAAGAGGTAATGGTTTTAAACTAAGAGAGAGTAGATTTAGGTTACATACAGGAAATAATTTTTTTACAGTGAGGGTGGTGAAATGCTGGCATATTCATATGGACATCTACATTCCCAGAGACGTGGTAGATGTCCCATCCCTGGGAACATTCAAGGTCACGTTGGACAGGTCTCTGAGCAACTGGATCTAAGTGATCTATTTAAAGATGTCCCTGCTCACTGTAATGGGGTTGGGCTAGGTGACCATTAAACATTCCTTCCAACTCAAAATATGATGTGATTCTATGATTCTATATGTATAGGCATGTATATATTTGTGTATATGTATGGGTGTTAAAATACTGCAGCAAGTGAATTTTCCTTCCAGTGGGAAAGTGAAGATTATCACCAAGAAGTGACCTTGCTGGCATTTGTTTGTAAAACAATAGAAAGATGTTTTGACTATCAGTGTTGTGGCACCCCAGCCAAGCACCCCAGGAGGTGGCTGATTTCTTGTCCAATTACCTTGAAGTTAAAAGGGTATAACAAGGGCTGTAAATTAATAAATAAAGGCTTCTTGGCATCTTGGTGAAGAAAATCATCTCTGCCTCGCTCTGTCTCCTCCTCCGGCAACTGGCAGATAAATGACATATATGTCCTATAGTTAGTCTGTAGATTCTTAGGAATGAAAAAGACCAGTGTCACAGGAATCATTCCAGTGAATGTGCAAACTTTTCCAGCATGTAACTGCTGGTCTAATTGCAGTGAATAGCTATGGTTTTCCTGTATCCAAAGCTTGTACAGACGTCTCCTGGATAAATCAGTACATTCTGAATTTTAGATGTTGTTTGTCTACATCTAAGGCAGACATCACAGCTCCTGTCATAGAAATTAGAGTAGAATTGCGCACTTCCAGGGATGTTTTATCTCATCCAAAGATAGATTACTAAAATAGTTCAGCAAAAATGTGTTTTAGAAGTGCCTTTTCTGTCCATTATCCCTAAAGAGAGTGTATAATTAGATCTGACATAGATGGTTACATCACAGAAGTCTAAAGTCAGGTGATAGGAATCCCACACGGAAATTTGGTATCTGCAAATTTTAGATTTAATTCCAAGAAGTACAGCACAAATTGTAAATAACAGTTTGAAGGGTGTTGGGCCACAGATACATATATCACTTTTACTTTTTGCTGGGGTTACCAACAGCTTTGATTTCTTAGTCTTTCTCTTGCCTATACAGGAAGCTTAGCAGCAGCCATGAAAAAAAAATGAATAGTAACTTTATGCTGATTAATTTAAGCAGAAACTTAGCTAGAAAACAAGCTTTCGAACCAAAATAAAATGCTATTAAAACATACTCTATCATTACAGGTTACTTAGACCTGAATTCCCCTCACCCCTACCTGACAATAAGAAAATTGCTATAAGGAGATGGAAAGTGCATGCATGCAGCATAACCTTAAGTCCCATGATCCTAATGCTCTGCTGGAGCCCAGTATGTCTCAAGATGGAGATTGTACTGCTGCCACTTTAGTCAAGATAGAGGTCCTATGAGTTCTGAGCACGCATGAAGGCATAACTTTGACATTTTGAGATTTTTCTACTGGTGGAAAAACTGAGAAGCTCTAAGTATAAGCAACTGTCTTGATGATTATTTTTGTGAGTTTTACTCATCTTTTGTTTGCTGTGAGTGCTTCAGCTTCAGGACATAACAGTATGTGTAGAAACTTCCCTGTGATATGGAGGGTTAAAATGTTACAGACTGTAAGATATAGGCATACTGTGAGAATGGGAGCCATATAAATATTGACTCATTTTTATGGCAGTGATAGAATATATAATTGACACTGTTCAAAGCTAAAAAGCTGGTTTTATTATATGTCTGTATTCTTAATGTTTCAATTAAGGTTTTATCATCTATTTGCCTCTCATACTGTGAAGTTCTTATGTCTTGTTCATATGTGACTAAAATACAGCATGCTAATTATTCACTTTAAAATAGTGGGGTTTATTAGAAACATATTATTCTTAAGAGTGTCTCAAAACTGCACTAGGGAAAGTTATTCATTTTCCCCCTTTATGTATTCATGACTTCTGCAATGCTTAGCAAGAAATGAAACCAAAATGCTGAAGTACAGAATATTCTTCATTTTGACTTATCTTTGGCTTATGCTTGTCAAAACATTAATCTTTAACTGATGTTTCAAATAAAGAGGTTAGTGCTCATTAAATACAAGACCAGGAGTAGTTGTGGTTAATTAGTAAAGTGCAACCTATTTATAGATGCTAAAAGCATTTGAAAGGCCTACATGTTAAAGATGCTGATGAATTAATTGTTAATGTGAAATACCTTTTTATTTCTCATGATTCAGAAGACAAAAATGTAATTCCAGATTCTTAACAGTATATGGGTATGCAATTTCCAGTGATCTCAGTAGGAGATTTCTTCTAACTAATTAGTTTCTAGGAATTTGCCTAAGATAATCTACTGATAGGACACAATATTTTATTGTCCTGATCAATCTACAGCCTACATAAATAGCCCATAGATGGTAAAACACATGCAGTCCCCCTCATTGAGGGAGTCTGGGCTGAATATCAGGATTACATAGTGAAAAAGTCCCTTATTATTTAAGGAACTGAATCCTATAATAGATGTGGTCCTTAGCCTGAAATCTCTGGATAACCTCCAAGTTCCATAATCTGATATAAACAAATCTTGTTGGTTACCAAAGACACTTTACACAGAAGAACTGAGAGTATAATTGAATGGTTAGACACTGCAATACAATCACAATTAGTCTTTATATGTCTTAAGAACCAACATTAGACTGAATTGTTGACTTCTTTCATTGAAGTCAATAGGAGTTCTGCTAAGGATGAGAAGGGAATAGGGTTGTGGGAGTGATTGTAAGAAGGGTGGAAAAAAAATCTAATGTCTAGTGTCAAAGAGAGATGTGTTCTGTGAAATCAAAGAAAAATTATCTTGAGGCTAGAAGCCAGGAAATATACTCAGTGAGAAACACACAATTCTTGTTATTTTTGTGAGGGAAAACCAAACAAAACAAAAAGTAAAACAATCAGAGTTCCACTGAGCAAGAGGAATGCTGGCTGACACAGGAAAATATCCTCCAGTGATTAAGTCACAGAGCATTTACAAAATAATTCTGTCTTGTGGTAGTCTGGTTCTACAGTTCTTTACGATGGGAGTTGTAGTAGGGATAAAAAAGAACATTAGCAAAATACAATGTCAGAATGTTTTAATTTATTAGTTACTAGTTGATCTTTAAGGTCCCTTGCAACCCAAAGCATTCTATGATTCTATGAATTTAGAACACAGTGCTCATCCTTTCTGCAAGCAACAAAAATATGCTTTATGAATTTATTCATGTCTGTAGCCATTATAGTGTTGTTAGCCTTTCTTACCATTGGTTGATAAGCAATGTGTTGAGGCAATTTGAAAAATTAATTTTACTTTTGTAACAAGTAATGTTATTTCCTTTAATATGTTGAAGTGGCAGGAGTATATTATGTTATGTAACTATTTATGAAAATAAATTTATATATTATTTTATTTATTCACAGATTCTAATTACAATTCATCACAACAGTTTCAAGATACAAGGAAGATTAGCTTTTTTAAGCTACAGAAACTGAATCATGATGTATATTTTGTATGGCTGGCACTGCAAATTGATTGCAAGTATGTTAGTGACCATTCTTCTGCCCCACAACATATTTCAGTGATGTTAATTATTTAAACATTAAGGTGATTTTAGATACTAAAGTCAATGTCAAATTTCCTGCTGGTGGGGCTTGTTGCCTTTCAGTAAAAGAATGTCTTGTGCAAGAAAAATAAAATATACAATTTACACAAGTATATTTTCCCAACAACTCATGGTCCTTAACATTCTGAGTGAAAGCAACCACTTTATGAACACTGGGCCTACACAACTAATTAACTAATAGACAGACCCTCTAATTCTACAGATTTTCATTACCACTGTGTGTCCAGTGGATCCAGGTTGCTTTTACAATGAAGGGCCATGGGATCTGAAGTTTCTTCCCTTAAAACTGTGCAGTATGGCATCTGCAGTCTTAGCAGTATGATAGGGGAATACATAACCAGTTCTACAGCATTCCTAACTCTCTAGGGCTGCACGTACAACAGGTTATTGCCATAAGTGGGCCTGCTAAGTTGCTGACCCAAAATTATTTGCAAGAGGACAGCATGGAAAGGCAATGGAGAAAAAGTTATGTACAGTTGACAACTAATTTCAACTAATCTCAACTATTTTCAGGGGTGTTAGTCTTAAGAGCAAACAGAATAGGAAAAGATATTGAAGAAAGGACTTCTTTTGAAATACATAGAACACAGCAGAACATGAAGGTCATGGGCTAAGGCTACAGAGCCTTTAAAATGCTATATGGAACCTTTAAAAGACTGGAATGAATGGTGTGTCAAACCTAACAAACTCATTCCACAAAGGCATGTTTACACTGTCTTAAAGCTGCTAAAAGAGTCTTTCTTAGATTGCTGATGCATGTACAGGCATCTTGCTTTTCTTTGTCAAAGACATATGTCTCTAAGAAGAGACAGAAGTGAAAAGAACTCTTTGTAATAAAAGCAGTCTCTGCAGAACTTATATTACAGGTCAGAAAATGGAACACTTACAAGAATGCACCTTCTATTTCAGTACTTTGAGAACAGCTGTTAGCACTACAGCTTAGAGTGTCCATGTTCAATTTATTAAATGTTTATGTTGATTTTTTTTATATGCTAATTCCTGCTGTAAGAAAGGTAGTCTTAGATGGTGTAAGAGCCTGGCTACTTAGTGTCTCAAACTTTGTGAGATTATAAAATCTGGAAAGAATTGTTTGAAGAAGAAAGGTGTTGATTGCTTGTGATTGCTTTGTCTCCTTGCACATGGGTTTTAACAAAGGGAAGAGCTGAGTCCTGTCTAGGCAGGACCCTGTCTTTTATTTTGTTTCAGCTGTTTGTGTTATGGGGGAGACTGATGTCAAGCAACACCCTGTCCTGGCTCATGTGGGCTCATGCAAATCCACACCACTTCCTGTGGATGTTGGGAATGACACCCAGATATCTCAAAGGTATAAAAGATACAAGAAAATACTGATTGATGTGCACCCACTATCAACAAACTGAAGATTTGGACCAATCTAGTGAGACATCGCTGGATCCACAGGTGGTGATAACCTTTTCTCTTTATTTCTCTCTCTTTTCCTCTTTTCTAATGAGTCTTTCTTCCTTTTCTTCTCTAAAGTTGGTCGCGTTCTAAATCTACCACCTACAAAACCTAAGTTTTTATCTGTACAGTTTCTTGATTGTTTCAATAGGGAGAATTAATACATTGCTTTGTTATTGTTCCTCGGAGTCACCATTGTGACTCTGCCACCTTGGTGGCCCTGCTGTGCAGGGACAACCACTTTTGGGGGATCTCAAAAGATTCACCTCCCTCGTTGTCCACTGAGTGGGATGAGACAGCAACAAATTAGCTCCAAATTATAATGACAGCTGTATCTATTCCTCTAAAGAATTAGTACTAACATATCAATAATTTCAAACAGGATAGTTACCCACAGAAATTCTTAGTTTTGGTGCAATCACCTAGGGACTGATACCAGGTGCTCAGTACAGTTTCGTGAAGAGTCACTGAAGGAAGTTCTGTTAGAATGGCACCAGTGTAGCCATGTGTCAGGTGCAATCTTTCACTTTTCTGAACCCCTCAGTGTGATACACAAGTTCTAGCAGTGGCCTTGGTCTGCATTCCATCCCTGGTAGTAACTTTAAACATAACGTGCTATCACTGCTAGAAGCAGACACTGTCTGTATAAAAAACATGCTGCTGACTTCAGAAAGCGCAGCCAGATAGAAAACCTGAGCTGAACAGTAAAATCACTGAACAGAATTTTCTCGACTTTCACCCAAACCAGGACATTCATCCTTTCATTGTGGTCAGTGGAGCAGAGTCTGCATGGACTAGTGGCATCCCCTGAGGGTAAGTACTGGGTTCAATACTATTCAATATATTCATCAGTGACCTGGATGAGAGGATAGAGAGCACTCGCAGCAAGTTTGTGATGACACGAAACTGGGAGGAGTGGCTGACACAGCAGCTGGCTGTGCTGCCATCCAGAGAGACCTGGACAGGCTGGAGAGCTGGGCTGGTAGAAATTTAATGAAATTTAACAAGAGCAAGTGTAGAGTTCTTCATCTGGAGAAGAACAACCCCATGGATCAGTATAGGCTGGGGACTGATCTGTTGGAGAGCAGCTCTGGAGAAAGAGCCCTGGGGGTCCTGGTGGACAGGGGCATGACCATGAGCCAACAATCATAGAATCATAGAATGTCCTAGGTTGGAAGGGACCTTAGAGATCATCTAGCACAACCTCCCTGTCATGGGCAGGGATGCCTCTCAACTAAATCATGCTACTCAAGGCACTGTCTAGCTTGGCCTTGAACACCTCCAGGGAGGGGGCAGCCACGACATCTCTGGGCGGTCTGTTCCAATGTCTAGCCACCCTCGTACTGAAGAATTTCTTCCTAAGTTTTAATCTAAATCTATTCTCCTTCAACTTAAACCTATTTGCCCTTGTCCTATCAGTCACTGTTCTAGTAAAAGTCCCTCCCCAGCCTTCCCGTAGGTTCCTTTCAGGTACTGGAAGGCAGGTATCAGGTCACACCCTTGGCTGCAATATGCCCTTGAATCCTCGGATGCATTAGAAGAGTGTGGTCAGCAGGTCAAGGGAGGTTCTTCTCCCTGTCTACTCTGCACTGGTGATGCCTCATCTGGAATACTATGTCCAGTTCAGGGCACCCCAGTTCAAGAAAAACAGAACTACTGGAGTCCAGTGCAGAGCACCAGGATGATTAAGGGATTGGAGCATCTCCCTTATGAAGAGAGGCTGAGAGAGCTGGGGCTCTTGAGCCTGGAGAAGACTACCTCATCAATGTCTAACAATAGGTTAAGGGTGAGTGTAGGGAGGATGGAGCCAGACTCTGCTCAGTGTCATCCAGTGACAGGACAAGAGGCAGTGGGAGCAAGTTGGAGCACGAGAGGTTTAGGGGAAACACAAGGAAAAACTTTTTCCCAGACCTGCCTGGATGTGTTTCTGGGTGACTTGGTCTAGGTGATCCTTCTCTGGCAGGGGGGTTGGACTAGATGATCTTCTAGGTCCCTTCCAACCCCTAACATTCTGTGATTCTGTGACACTCTGGCTTGTGAGTTCATAGTGTGAATTGTGAAATCCTATTCCTTTGGAAAAGCCAGAGTAAATAAAAAATAAGTAGAATATAGAGATGGGTCTTTTTTTTTTTTTTTTTCCTGTGTTCCTCTGTGTCATTGAGGACTGTTGCCAGCCATTGGCTGTTACTGGACCTGGGGCTGTATAAACAATGCATGGACTTGCAGGGAGAAGTTTAAATTTAATGTTTATGGCATCGGGCAATTATTGAAATAAACAGGCAGTACATGGAATTTTGAAGCAGTCATAAAGAAGAGAGTTTGGTGGGTAGATGTTCTCAAATGTGAAAGAAAGTGTGTAAGTGTTGTACTTTAACCCATCATTCAACTAAACACCACACAGCTGTTCACTCACTCCCCTCGACTAGAATGGAGGAGAGAAACAGAGCAAGATAAAACTTGTGGGTTGAGATAAAGACAATTTAATAGGACACAAAAGGAAGGTAAAATAATGATAAAAGAATATACAAAACATGTGGTGCACAACTCACCTGCTCTCTGGTGCCCAGCCAGTCCCAAAGCAGCAGGCTGTCACTATCTGGCCAACTCCCCATAGTTTTATTGTTCAGCATGACTTCATATGGTATTGAATATTCTTTTGGACAGTTTGAATCAACTGTCTGTGTCTCCTTCTATCTGCTTGTGCTTCCCTAGCCTTCTCACTGACAGGTCAACAAAAGAAGCTGAAAAGCTTCTGTGTAAGCACCATTCAGAAACAGCTAAACAGTGTGATGTCAACAATACTCTCATCCTAAATCCAAAGCACAACACTATACCAGCTACTAGGAAGAAAATTCAATTCATTTCAGATGAAAGCAGGACAATAAGTATTAGAAATAATAAATCAAGGGGCTGATTAGAATGGAGAACAAGTATTCCAGAAGTAAATGTGAGTGAATCGCTTGTCAAAGACATTGAAAGTGAAGACAAGCAAGACAAGTTTTGTCTATTTAATGAAATAAAGGGCAACTTGCAGAAGTGCTCAAACAGTGGCACCAATAGTGATCAGTCTTCACAGGCTATTTGCTTAATCTGCAGAGTAAATTGCTAAAACTGAGACAGAGCTAACAAGAAACTGGATAAGACTTCAGATAGGAAAGGCAATACTAGTAAGAAAGATTCAGGAAGACTGCTTTCTAGATGAGAGGTCAGAAACAACCACACCTTCCCCAGCTGTTGAACAAGACCTACAGCTAGGTCTCTATAGAAAGAATCTTGAGTGGGAGGAAAGCGCAGGAGATGAGCTGATTACAAAAGCTGCATAAACTTTCACCAAGTTCTGTTTTGGGATTTTATAATGTGTTTGATCAGTGCTTCCCCATTAATTTTTCCCTTTTAGTAAATTGCAATTTCACTATGGCATCATTTGAGTTTCAATTCTAGCCTCTTCTGCAGGAAGGCAGTGCATTAATATCTTCATGTTTTGCTAGGTCACCAGGCATGAGAGAGCCAGGACAAGGTGGTGTTTTGGACAGAAGATAAGTTATAACTATCCTGATTTATTTCACCTTTGGAATTATTTCATAAATCTCAGTAGGAAATGAAAGTCATGTTAGGTCTGAAATATTTAGTGGTCTTTTTTCCTTATTCACAAGTTTTCTTTAATTATACTGAATAAACAACTTTAATCTCAATTAAGCAGATTCGCATTTGTGTTTAACTCTCCAGTCCTTTGCTCTTGCAGATTTTAGCTAATGATATGTCTGCATGTTCACATGCATGTCTGAAGATTTAACGTTGTAACTCTCATTAGGGGCCAAGTGGGTAATTTTCCCTGTAACGTGTTGAAATACAACTCTCTTGTTACATTAAAGGGATTCATGGGGCTAATTGCTGGGAATTATGTAGGACATGGACCCCAATATGTTATTTGTAAACAAGTTTTTGTGATTTCTGAAATGTGTACCCATATTTCTCTAAGAAGTAATGAAAATAATCTTTAGTATAGGTAGTTGCTATGGCAACAGGTTTAAAATATTTCAAAGACCATAAATCATTATAGTGCATAAGTTACTGCTGGCCTGATACTACTGTGATTTATACATGCTTTTGTGAAAAGTCTGCTTCCCAGCATGAATATGTAAAATGTCTGTAAGACTTCAAGTGCCTTCCTATGAGGTTTACTTTTTCTGATCTTTGCTCACATCAGTGGTCCTTGCTAGGAAAATTAATCATGAAGGGGTAACCTGTCTGTGATTTTTAATATATCATCTTGATTTTTAAACAGACTAGAAAAGAACTCTACTGAACTCTGGGGCTGCTCTGTCTGTGTAGCAGAAAGCAGCTAATAAAACAATTCAGTGGTTTTTTTCTTAGGATCCATATTCTACTGTGTAAGTGATCCTGTTATAAAAGATTTGGGAGATTATCTCTGTCTGTCTTCATACAAACACTGGCTCAGGTGACTCAGCTGCATGTCATGGAAGCTTGAATGCTTCCTATAGAATGCACAGCAGAAAATCTAAGACCAGTAGGAAGGATTTATTGCATGGGTCTGGTGGGCACCAGATGGTGATCTGGGGTAGCTTTTTGTTAAATGTATAAGTAGAGACTCATGTAAGGAGACTTTTATTTGAATTTAGTTTTAGTGGATTTGATTCCTGGGATTGAAGGTACATATTCCTTCCCTGACTAATTTTGGGGAAAATATAATATAAAAAAAATTGTAATCAAGATAGTCCTGAAGTCATAACTACTGATTCTGTCAAGCAGCTCTAGAAAGCCCTAAAAGTGTGCTACTGCTTAACAGAGTGTTAATACAAGTTTGGAAGAGAACTTTTCTCCAGTTAAGTTGCCTGAAAAAACCCTGTAAGATGATACAAGAATAAATGAGTTCAGAGAGTTGTTAACATTAGTAGGTAACATATATTTAATGAGTTGACATGTCATGTATAGCTCTGATGGCATGGATGATTAGTAACTAAATAAAAAGCTATTCCTGCAGGATTCTAAGACAGACTGACTCTGTTAGGGATGCTTCATCGCTGCTCTTCGGAATAGCCACAAACTCATTGCATAAATGTTAGCACATGTTTCCCAGTCAGTAATGAACTTCCTGGTCAGTGCTAATGGGAATATGGGGGTTTTAAGGTTTCATTACGAGGAAAGGGTAGAAATGCAGAACGTGCTGAAAAAAACCCACAAATTAACCTCAACCTTTGAAATACAATTTACCTATATGGACAAGATCAAATCAAGCTCTGGGAAAAGATTCTGAAGACTTTTGAGAATTAAACGAGTAAAGGGAAATGCTCCCAATAAATATTAATAAATAATTACCATAGCAGCTCACACATATTTGTTCAAATTTAATATTATTTTTAATCTGCCATCTTGTTGATAAGCCCAGTTTTCAGTGTGAAATGCTAAATATTTGAAAAATATTGTTAATTGCATTACTTTTATTAGAGAAACAAAACAAAACCTCAGAAAATTGTTACCTAAATAAAGATACCTTCTCCAACCTCTAGTCCTATGTTTCTCTTACTTTATAAGTAGCTTGGGTAGCTGGGTTCTAGAGCTATTGAGGTTCATTATTAGGAGAATTTTTTAAAGGTTTTTCAGAAACTAAAGGGGACTATATACTATGCGAAGGCTCTGAAGTCTAGGGGAAGAGACAGAAAACCAAGGGAAACAAAAGAATCTTTACAGACGAATGGTATCTGGGTTGCAATGAAAAAGCTACAGATCTTATCTGATTTAGAATTTTATGCCATAAAAAAAAATACAGTTGAGAATGTCTATAAGAAGGGCAAAGGAAAGAAGTGGAATTTTCTTTCAGATGGTTTGTATTGCAGGGACGTTAAGTGTCGGCATCTACAGTTTCAAACACATGAAATCTGTGAAGGCCTGATAACACTAGAATGCTCTGACTGTGGCTGATAGACTGTCTCGATATTTTTTGATATATATTCCTATAGCTGATACACAGTCTTCAGCCTTTAAAGAGGTGTTCTGAGTACTCTGAAAGTGCTTCAAAATTTGGATATACGTAGAAACACTTGCAATTGGTGTATTTCCATTAGAGTTTCTTCAGCTTGGAGAAAAAACTTAGCCTGAATACATAATATACAAAAGGAAATTTTTAATTATTTCATAATGGCTATAATAGGGTTTTGTGTTTTTTTAATAAGTTGGATGTTTTACATTTTTTTTTTCTCTGTTATGAAACCTTCTTTTCTCCCATCTGGTTTTGTTTATTGTGAGTTACTCCTATAAGCCCTTGATTAGGTATGGTATTTGCACTTATGCTTTACTAGTAAGCATGGGATTGTTTCCATTTGGGAAGGAGATGAGGTAGGGAAAAGCACTTTAATGGTATGCTAGATTAGGACCTTGACAATGTTTTTTATTATAGGTTTATTGCCATGGTTTTGCTAGAATGTGTTCAGTGACTTCTAGAGGGGAGATATTTACATTTCTTCTACAGCCTTATACTCTTTGTACAGAGCATCTTGTTCTGAATACTTATGAGTGGTAATAGTCTTTACTGAAGTGAAAATTTACTACAATGGAAAATTACTTGTGGATGGGTTTGTTTCTTATCTCAGAAAACAGATTGTAAATATGCTATTTGCAGCTGCAAATGTTTGTTGTATAAAGTTTATTAACAGAAAATGAAATAAATTACACACCCTCTCTTTTAAAAATAAAAGATCAATATACACTAAACCTACTTATGCAGTCAATTACAGTCAGGGTACATAGTTAAAACATAGAAGCTAATCCACAATAGAGTGTATAATACCATGGTATTTGTCCAGCAAATACTATGATATCTGAAGCAGTATTTATCACAAAATTACTGAATCATATAATATTTTTTATTAGAAGTGTTAATGGTCATCTAGCCAAACCCTCCCTGCATTGATAAGCAACATGTTTGACTAGATCAGTTAGATCTAGTTGCTCAGAGTCATGTCCAACCTGATCTTGATTGTTTCTGGGGATGGGGCATCTACCACTTCTCCGGGCAACCTATACCAGTGTTTCACTGTAAAAAATGTGTTCCTTGTCTCTAGTTCAAATCTAACCATTACTTCTTGCACTATTACATCAGCCTCTGATAAAATGTCTTTCCTTATCTTTTATAAGCCCCATTTTTAAGCACTGAAAGGATGCAATAACATCTTCCTTGAGTCTTCACTTCTCCAAGCTGAACAACTCCAACTCTCTCAACCTGTCCTCACAGGAGAGATGTTCCAGCCCTTGGATCATTTTTGTGTCCCTGCTATGTACTTGCTTCAATAGGTCCATGTTCTTCTTGTACTGAGGACTCCAGACCCAGATACAGTACTCCAGGTGGTATCTTAACTAGAATAGAGGGGGAGAACCACTTCACTCAACCCTGCTGATCATAGTTCTTTTGATGCAGCCCAGGATACTACTGACCTTCTGGGCTGCCAGTGCACATTGATGTCTCATGTCCAGTTTTTCATCACCAGTACCCCAGGTCTACATCTACCAGCACCCCACTACAAGGTGGCTCTCAATCTCTTCACCCCACTTCTCAAGTTTGTTTCTGTCCTCTGGCTGACATCCTATCCCTCAGGAGTGTCAAATACATCATGCAGCTTAGTATACAAACTTGCTGAGGGAGCACTTGATCCCACTATCAAGGTCATTGATTAAGATAATAAATAGAACTAGTCCCAGTATGGACCTCTGGGTCCATACTTGACAGAGTTCTCCATCTGGATATCAAGCTGTTGACGTCTGCCCTCTGAAAGTGGCCATCCAACCAATTCTTTATCCATCAAACAGTCCATTCTAAATCTGTATCTCTCCAATTTAGAGAGATGAATGTTTGTAGGACTATGTCTAAGGCATTATGCAACTACCAGTCTTAACTACTTCTCCTCCTATTGGTTGTGTATACAAGAAATTACTTCCTCTTTATCTTGTTTGAACTGAACCTAAGAGGAGATGTAAAGATAGCTGCATAATTATTAAATGTTTTTGCAAATCATAAGCTAATTTTGGAATGTTTTTTCTAATGTGAGACACCTGGAGAACACCTATTTCAACGAGTTACTTCTAGTAACTCAAAGCAGATCATTTAAGAATGAGATTACTCAAAGTTTACATCACCAAAAATTTAATATTAAATCATGGACAATTCACATCTATTTATTCCTCCACGTGATTTACTGAACATAACAAACTAAATTCACCTAAACAAGGTTAATTTGTTTTGATTTTCCTATTAGTCCACTAGTACTGAATATTATGTTTTGTTTGATGGAAAATTTTGGTCAGCAAAGGGGTGCTTTGATGGAGTGCGCATTTGCAATTCTACATTCTGTCAGTGAATAAGAAAACAATCTTGATTTGCTCCCACTCAATGTTGCTGATTTTTCTGAAGTTTAATTTTGTATTGGCTTAATTTTCAAGGTAAAATAAGACTGAAAATGTATTGCATGGAATATCCTTTTATGATGAAATGGTAAGGAGAAGCAGCTTAAACTACCTTTTGTAGATATCTGGGGTCATCAAAACAAGAATAAGAAAAGAAGAATGTATTGCTTGTCTAGATCTACCAGGTCACGTTACGGAAACCTTTTATTCTTTGACACATGATTAAGTGTCTGATCATTTCTACATCTACAGGTCCTGGGGAGAAAAAAAAAAAAAAAGAAAAAAAGGCTATTTGCTCGAACAGAATCCCACTGCATATGTAGAAGAAGGCAGTTTCCCTAGCTTGCTTTTTTCATATGGGTCTATTTAAGAAATTATGTTATTCTGATTGCATTGGCTTGCAACATTCAATGTCTACATTGAAAAGGAAACCATCAGTTATGTTCCTCTACATAGATGTCATTTTGGCTGAACATGTTCCAGCCACTATGTTAACCTTAGTTAGGAGAGACAGGAGAAAATGTGTGTTTGAATAAAAAAGCAGAATTAAATTACATATGTAATGAAGCTGCTGTGCCAGTAACTTTAATTCTGGTGCTCTCTAGAGCCTTATATCTTGCCTTTGAAACAGATTAATAATATTCAGAAATGTATATAAATTTTACCTATAAAGCACTAAAATTCACATAACATGATTACTAGTTGAAAATACATTCCCTTTTCCAGATAGTGAAAAATTCTTATTAACCATCATAGATATTACTTTTTTAAAAATAGATTACTGTATACTAATATGCACAGGCATTTTTGTCACCTGACTTTTTAGAAAACAATATTTAAAATTAATGTCTTCTAGCGTAGATACTGAAATCAAATTATTTGGCAATTGTACATTCTGGCCATCATCTAGATAGCTATAATTCAGCAGCCTTTTCCATGAATAGGTCCATAAATTGTTTAGATTTTGATACAATTTCAGCCACCACATTCCACTTGTAATAATGGGAAAACTAGAAGAATGCAACACATAAAATTGGTCAAAAGCCTTCTTATTAAACTTTTTATCCCAGCAGACAAACTGGACTTTTCTACCTTAGTACTTGATGACCTCATGTCAACAACCACAACAAGGAAAAAAAAAAAAACCCAAAAAAACATATTTAGTGTTCTGGTTCAACACTTCAGAACAAAACAATTTTTCCATTTTCCTTTGAAAACTGTAATGTTTTTCATCTAGGAATGTAACGTGAAATATCTCCATTTAAAGACAAATAATTTTTATTTTTATTTTTTAACCTGGAATTATTTTCAGTTTTCTTCAGAGGATTTCAACATGTGATCCTGCTCCCTAGGTGCTCCTGCTTTGGCAGGGGGGTTGGACTCAATGATCTCTTGAGGTCCCTTCCAACCCCTAATGTTTTATTATTCTGTGCTTCTGTGATTTAACATCATTGGTACAAAGCTATTCTATAAAAAGAAGTTAATTTACTTCCAAATGACACACAGATAAATCACTTGTGACCCCTTGATTTGGCACTAGATCAAAGTTAACTGGACAGATGTCCTTAAGAAGAGTAAAGTGTGTGCAACTGCAGTGTATTTCCTTCTCAATCAGATAGGTGACCTGTCTTTTGGCAAATCCTCCTATTTGAGATGAGGCTCCTCTTTCACCATCTGCCAACCCATGTTGCTTTGGTGTTCTAGCAGTGCAAGGCAAAACTAGTCTAGCCTCCAGGGAGAGCTGGCTCTGCATCATGAGTATGCACTTCTGTCCTAGCCTGGCATCAGTGTATTAGTCTGTATTACCAGTGCTTAGAGCTACATGGGACAAATGTTCCCATTCTCCACATTTGGAGATAAGGCTGAACTGGAGTTTTCTAGGCAAAGATACTGCAAGAAATGGCAAGAGGTTTAACCCTTCTCAGTGAGGTGGTTATAGGCCTGTGTCTAAGAAGGGCTTCCTAATTTATGGAAGAATTAGAAGGTTTAGATCTAAATGACAAAATATACAGCTTATTCTATTGTGAGAGTTTGTCTTTATCACAGGAGGTGTCAGAATAAAGAACATTTATTCTGGAGAAATGAAAGACATGGCTCAGTGTCTTTTGTTTGGCAGAAGTTTCATGAGATGCCTTGGGAAGAATGTCAAGACAGGGCTAGATTATGTCCTTCCCTAAGACTTCTTCATTTGCAGCTAGTTTGTGTTGGAGAACTTCCTGAGCTGTGTGTGGTTTCTGTTTATTCATATCCGCCAATGACCTACAGAAAAGAGGAACAGCTGCTCTTTGTTTTGAACTTCAATATTTACTGGCTTTTCTTGTACCTCACAAGTCTGGGGGAAGTAGTGAATGGTCAGTCCCACTTCCCCTTCTTCATATTCATAATGGTTTTGAAAGACGTCTGTCATATATTCTCCAATTATCTCTCTAAAGGCCAAATAGTTTGTCATTGCATAGGTGCAGCTACATAAGAAAGGCTGTGGTGGATAAACAACACATTCAAAAATAATGAAATAAACTGAAATTCCATTTACTCAAAAAAAATGTCTATGTGTGGGGGGTAAGAGTTACTTGCCTGCAAGAATGAAACAAAATTGTTCAACATGAAATCTGCATTACAAGAACAGGTGACAGCTTAATGGTACTCTTATCATTCTGCTACATGTGTATTTTATCCAAATATAGTCATGTTAAGACATATTGCTTAGGAAATCTTATAGAATTACTTAAATTCATAGAAAAAAAAGTAAAACTTTGTTTCAATTCTCACTAGCGTTTTTTGCATGCTTTCTTTACTACACAATGAAGGAAAATCTGCTCTTTTGCTGCTATATTTAAATAACTTCCTCATATTTTGAGTGTTATTCATGTCTGATGGCTTTTATCAACCTCTTCTGCCAGCCTCTTGTTATTGGAGAGAATCTCAATTTCCATTTAAACAAAACCAAAACCCTATAGCATTCTTGATGACAGAGAGTAAAAAAGAGGGCACAATGTACTTCAAAACATTTTAAAAGAAAATACTAGCAGAAAGTCAAATGTAATTTTATGAGTGCTGGCCTAACAGTTTTGAAAACAGCAATTTTTCAGAAGTGAGAGATCATATATAAACTTACTGCTGTGAATACCGAGATATAAGGATCTTGTAATTTCACAGCTGGAAACTTGAATAGACTAAATGAAGCACTTTACAATTAAATCAACTTCAGGTATCCTTCTTCAACTTGCTGCCTTTTAGATTTTCAGTGGGAAAGCAAATCCTGCATTTCTTTTGAAAGAGTAATAAAGATGGGGGAGGAGAGAAAAATTAAGATTCAATTCTGTAAAGAAGTTTGGATAAATAAGTGGAGGGCCTCTTTCTTTTTCCTAATCTCAGTATAAATGCCATTTAATAAGATATCAACAACATTCAATTAGCATCAATCTATGCAGGATATATGTATGAGGTCACACTCATTTAATATATTAGAAGTGTGATTACCAGCTGTATGCTACAAAACTAAGTGAAACAATACATTTATCTCACAAACATTCAGAAAACCATCAATAAATGGTCTAATCTGCTGTATGATCAGACTAATTTTACTTTATATCAGTCTTCAAATTAAAATTATCACTTTAGATAAGAAAAAGACACATTCATATCTGTTAGCTTCTTTAATTTACAACACACATATGCTGCACATGTTGAGAAATGGTAAATGAGTTACAGGTGAATCCTACCCTGCTCTACTAGGGGTTTGCACTTGAACTGTTTAGTTGCTTCATGGATTTTTAGTGATGTTGAGTTATCCAGCAGCAGTAATTGAATATGAAAGACCAATACCCATCAGCTTTGAAATTTGGGACATTTAATGTGTAGCTGATTTGTTAAGAGAATTGGATGAAAATTCCAGGATCAAGTAATAAATAACAGTTAAATTTATTGAAGTATAGAGATGGGTGCTAGTTCCAGGAATCATTTAGATCCATTTAATCCATGTTGAAAATATTAATGTAAACATATTAACATAAAGGCTGTGGTATTTACATTTTATACCTTATTTTCTAAGGTGAAGAACAATCCTTGAATGTCTCTTGAAGAAGAAAAAAAATATATTCTGAGACTTTTCCATGAAACCATTTGTGGCAATAATTCAAATTCCGGAAACATTTAAATTTTTGCTGAGCTTTAGTGGAGACAAATTCAAGATTTCTAATTCTTGACCATATAGTCTCCATAAAGAAAGTTTACCCATTATGTGATTAATCCACCACTGTATTGTGTTTGAGACAAATGACTTTGATATTGACCTAATTAATGCATGTCACTTCCTCTGCAATTAATCATTATATGAAGTTTTCCTCTAATAAAAATTTTAAAAAATAAAAATGAAGGAAGTAGAAGAAAAAAAAAAAAGTGCTATATATACAGTAAACTGTTTACTGACTCATAATTACCCATTTGGTAAGGAATGATCAGGATCAAGTCTTTTGTGTCATGATTCAGCCACTATATGTATTTGGTTTTGTCTGTGGCCAGCCTGATCTCCATGTTGTCAACAGTAGCTTATTCTTACCTTGAATGCTTCAGAAATTCAGGATCTCTTTCTCATCACAGATGCTTCTGTGCAATAAACATCATTGCTTGCCAGAAGATACAGCAATATCTTAATGCAGAGATTTCCGTAGTTACAAACTAAACTCTCTTAGAAGACAAACTGTTCGGATATGTTCCTCTCAACATATACAATATGCAAGCACATTAAATAGTGTCCTCTTTTATCTATTTCAAAAGAATCCTTTTTTTTTCTGTCAAGTTTTAGGGTCAGGGCTATCCACTAGACATAGAACAGGTGCTCCTTATTAACCCATCTCCCTCCCCAATGGGGAAGAGAAAGGGAATAAGGGAGAGATCAATGGATTAGAAAAGAAAAGTAGGATAGCTTTAATGAAAATAATAGTAATAAAATTAAATATATATCACCAAACCAGTATTGAACTCAACCCCACTGATGGCAGTTACCTCAGTAACACCACTGATTCTGTGGAGCAGGCACTGGGGAAATGCCAGACTGGACTCAGTGGCAGACAGGAACCAAATTCAGGAGCTGGATTCAGCAACTGGATTCAGGAACATATGGATTTGGATCAAAGACAGAAGGAACAGAATCCTCTTCAGATACTGACCATTAAAGAAGAGAACTTTATCCTCATGATCTCTCACCTTTATACTGAATATAACATATATGGGATGGAATGTCTCCTTGGTCAGTTTAATGTCACCTGTCCTGTCTGCTCCTCCCTGCAGGTGTGGCCTTTTGATTTCTGGCCCCCTGAATGTGGTACACAAGATTTAGCAGTCCAGTGACCTTGGTCTACATACCAGTCATTGGTAGTAACTCAAAAGATTGTGTTATTACTGCTGGAAGCAGATACAGTCTGCAAAAGTCTGCTGTTAACTTCAGAAAGTGTAGTAACATAGAAGAGACTTAAACCAGGACATTTTCTCTGCTAAAATTCTTGTCATTACTTGGTCATCTGCTGAATCAATTATTTAGAAAGAAGGAGCCTATAACCTCTTTTGTCTTGGCCTCTGTATCTCCAGGGTATTTATGTTATTCACAGAATGTCACCTCACTTCCTGAATACCTGTTCTTGGAAATCAAAGGTCAGGAAAAAACTTCACACTCATTGCATCCTGGAGCACATTTCTTCTTTGCTCATTTTATGTATATTTTTTTCCTCTTCTAATGTTACTCTTTTTTTTTTATCTTGGATTCACAGGACTTTGAAGTCCAATGAAAAGATCCTCACATGCCTTGTTAAGTATGGATAATATTCACGTGTGAAACTATTAGCAAAAGACTATGAATTATGTTGCAGAATGTTGGTAGATGCTATTCTATCCTGGGACCTGTACTGCTTTGTTCACAGAGACCCCAGATACCTGTTTATAAGTAACCCAAACTTGCTCTTTTTCTGACAGTAGTACAAAATGGGAGATGTTTAATCGCCCCTCAGTAAAGCTTTGCCTTGGTACTTCAGCACCACTGATTTAAATCACAAATAAACAGTACTTTATGTACTTCAAAAACATATAGTGGAATGGGGAAAGGCCAAAATAGTTTTTATTCTAGTTTTTGTTCTTATATCTTTATTTAATAGAAATTTGGCTTATTTTCTACTGCACATGGGGCAGTTCTTAATTTCATTGGATCTTTTTTAACAAGCACAGGTATGTGTATAGAAATTAATCTATCAAAGAGAAGGATTGCAGACCTAAAAGATAATAGACATGAAGGGGATGAAGGAAGAGGGAGAAAGCTGTGAAATTATTACATTAATAGCTGTTTTTCTAAACTTTTGAAGGTTATCATTGATTATGAATCCCTACTATATCTAAAATATTTATTTCTCTGTTATACTCACCTCCTTTTACCTACTGTCATGTTAGTGGTTTCAGTCATTGGACAGCTTGTTTTCATTCCTTATATGCAATTAAGCTGAGAGTTATTACTTTTTCATTTAAACTGCCTATTTATTTTGGTGGCTTATTGTGAGCTGGCACAAAACACTGTGCTAGCTAGCATTTTGATCATACTTGCAAAATAACTGCAAAACAACTTGTTAAATGGAAAAAAAAAAAGAAAAAGAGAAATATTTTATTCAAAACATTTAAAATAGCTCTTAGATATTTATCTTTTTCTCATCTGAACAATATTTTCCTTTTTATTCTAAACATAATCTTCGGGGTAGTTTGCACAAAAATGCATAGTATACAAAAACTCATCATAGTGGCTTAACTGACCAGCATTATTTTACCCCCTTCTTCAACATGGTTAGTGTTTGAGTACCCTTAACAAAGGCAGTTCATGCTAACATTTATGTTTTCTGTCTTTAAATTCTTTCATATGAGACCTTAAATAGAAAAAAAAATATTCTTCAGCATATATTTGCTTATAAATTTGTGAATTAATGTACAGAAAATTAAATATTAATATTAAAAATGTCAACCAGCAGCCTGTATCAAATAAAAGACTAAAATTAATGAATAATTTGCCATTTGCCAAACTCACTAAATGAGGTAATTTCTTTTGCTCACCTCATTTTGTTGCTTTGGTAACATATGCGCACTACATGATGCAACTTTGCCCTTTTATTTGTCTTTATAACTGAAAAATCACGAGATTTCCTACATAAATAATTCTAATAAAGGTGATTCACAAACCTTTTGTTTTCACTTCTCAACTCTCAGTCTGAGCGTGTAAAGGTAAATTCAACCAAAACCTGGTGGAAAAAAACCTTGCAATGTTTTCACGGTTATCATGCTACATTTCCCAGTGTGAACTTGATCATGCCAATTCATAACAAAAATTGCAATGAAACTGTCACAGCACATAAGGAAAAAGTACAGCGTGTTTTGTTGACAAGCACCATGCAGAAAAGGTTTTTGACAGATGCTCAGTGTCCTGAAAAGAAAATCACTATTTTATGTTCAACAAAGAAGGCTAAATTAAATCTCATATGTTTCCCTGGAGGGGTACTAATCCACACATGCAAGTATCACAGGCATCATTGGAGGAAGTTGTACTGACCACAAAGGTACTACCTGCAGCTCGTGGGCGTGGTGATCACACTGAAAACACCAGAGACATATACCAGGAGCATCTGTGAAGAGAGTTTTTTAATCCTATTATGTCCATGAAGCCTTTTGCTAGTGTTTGTGCAGCTCAGAAGGAGTCTTACAATCTGATGCTGGTGGTGACCTGGCTAGGACATAGTTAATTGAAAATTAATTTTCAGCTGGGAGGGGGCTTAAAACCAGGGCAGGCACCTGAACCAGGCAAGGGTTTATTCGATACCATACTGATGTAATGCCCAATATATAAGAGCAGAGGGCAGGCTGGGCAAAGGGCAGAGAGTCCATCTGTGATGCATTACCATTTCAGTTCATTCAGTGTTGTTCCCTTCGTGTACTGCTTCATTGTTATTATTGTTGCTGTTACTTCTGTTGATTCATATTACAATCTCCTTATCTCAACCCTCAGTCTTTTGTATTCTGTCCCTCTTCCCATATGGGGGGGTGGGGGATCACTGAGTGCGCACTGTGTGGTGCTCAGCTCACCACTGTGTGGTGGCTTTAAACCATGACAGGTGGGAGGACCTGCAAGGAAACTTTATGGAAGAATTTGTCAAACAGGAGCACCTTCAGCAAGGCTTTGAACTGAATACTGAAAACCTTCAAAGAGGTTATTAAGCCTGAGACCTCCACATTTGAAGGAGTGAGTATCTACAACAATAAATAAAGCTGTTGACACTATAAGAACTGTAATCTGACCCCTGAAAAGCAAAGGAGTTGTACTGTGTACCTAAAGTTCTGTCCTGTGACAATCTTTAAGGCAATCTGACATAGAGCAAGGAATGTATTGATTCCAAGAAGACCACAAGCCATAGATGTTGCTGTAGAATGCATTCTACTAATTCATGCAGAAACTGAGTCCCGCTGACACTTTTGATCAGGCTGAGACAAAAAACCATTTGGGCAAGAGCTGAAAGTCCTGATGCAGGGCAACAAATTACAGCAGGCTAGTTAGTAATACCTGAAGACATTATCTAGGAAGTGACCATAAGGGGAAGAGGATAAAGTGTAAAAAGTGGAAGACAAACTAATTTTAGAGCAAACATTTTTTGACAAACACAAATAAGCTAAAGAGGGTTGTTGAAGATACCTTGTCCAAGGGTATTTCTGCTTACTGTGTTAGGAGTTTTTCCTGTTTGAAATTTGTCCCTTTGGGCTCTAACAGCACACTTACAGCAGTGTTAATTTCTTGCTGAAGAGTATAGGGAACACTGTCAAATAGTAGTATTACTCCATATCAGTGCTGCTGACAAAAGGACCCTACACACACTTCCTTTTCAGTAACACTGGGTTAGATACCATGCAGATAGAAATGAACATGTATGAAGTCATTTTCTTGGCAAACCAACAACCTGTCAATAACTAACAAACAGAAAAAAAAACCCAACACACTGTAGGCAAATGTATTGAATTTAGGTGGTTGCAATCTATACAAATAGAGTCACTTCCTATCTATCTGTGGGGACAGGTAGTGAAAGATTTTAGTGCTCCTTCAGCCTGAGCAACGAAGTAGAATGGGAAACAATCTTCTTTGAGCTACTCAATATCTTTTCTAGATTCTTCTTCTTCAGTAGAGTCATGTCTGGCTTCTTGTTTTGAGAAGAGAGTAAATCCCAGAAGTAATATCAGAAAAAATCAGTGTGTGGAATAGTCCTCATGATGCCAATGCTTTATTCTGAAGAGTGAAGTTACTCATGAAATTATTACAATCTTACAGTCTGGGGGACTAATTTCACACTATAATGAATTGCTAACCTGATTATTTCACTATCTTCCTGCATTTAAACATTTTTCTACATTTACAATATTGTGTAGAGTGTGAGCTATTTACATCATCTTTGTATGCTAATGAAGACTTGATGCTTACTATTTATACACAATAAACCCCTCTAGTATATTTACTATATAACATAATCCTGTTAAGGTATAAAAATGTTGCTGATGTGCTTCAATAAGCATTCCCCTGCATCAACAGTTTTCTTTGCAGGTCACTGCAAATAAAAAACATATATTCTATAACATCTTTTGTCTAAGTAATGGCAAGCATTTTAAAGTTGCACAAAACATTGTTTGGCACCCTGAATCTATTTAATGATCTTTTATGTTAAATCCCAGAGCATCACTCTGGAGTCATATTAGAACATGCAAACATCAGTCTGAAAAAACCATAAGTTTACAGATTATAGGCAGACTGTGGTATGATTTTTAAAATCAGAAAGCAAGAAAAGGCATTTGGTAATTTTTCTTCTTTTTGTGGTCTCCATAGGGCCAGTTCTTCAAAGCCCATGGCTTCAGAATACCCCAGGTCCCCTGTCCAAGAGTGATTTTTTTGGTGCATATTTTTCATTATGTAGAAAGAGGATTCTATATTTAGAAATAAAGGACTTTTCTTCCAATTATTCATTTATGTATGAAGAGGGTACGTAAGAATTTTATGAGAAAAGGAATACTATGAAATATAGTAGGTAATGCAATGAAATTGCTAAATGTGCTTTGGAAGCATTTCAGAATTTAAATAAGGCTTATTTGGTTTATCAACTTAATAAGCTATAATAATTACCTTTTATTTCAAAATCTTGTGCTCTAAAAATTCTGGTCTAATCTCTCTCATTTTATAATCACACATGTTTGGCATGCTGCATTGCTTTGAACTGGGATACATTTTGTTTTTTGACCTGCTGAGCCTTGTGTTTTCACAACTCTTATTTCTTCAAGGTTTGATTAAAATGCCTGTTCTAGGGAAGGTATCTGAACTCCAGTCTTTTGTGCTTAACAAGATTCAAAATACAGTAAACTGACATATGTGTCTATTTCAAAGTGCTCTGTGTATCTGGTTGAGATAGAGGCCATCTGTCATCTAGCACCTGCCAAGTGCCAGCTGTAACTGTGGCACTGGTTCAGTAGCCTTCAGAACAGTACCTGCTGTGGACAGCTTTGCAGCCATAGCCAAGGTCAGAGTTGGGATTGGCTGTCATGAAACACAGGAGGAATGAAATAGAGAATCTTTCAGAAAGTCCTTCCTTGACTACATTGTCATTAGAGAGACACTTGGAAGACCCATGTCCTGGAGGGTCAATATCTTTATTAAAATACCGTGTTTCTGAATGTGTGGCAGCCTGTCTTGGCCATTCAGATGCATGCTCAGAGTGTCAGTGCTGGCTATGAGCAGAATAGAAGTTATTCTGCTCCAATCTCAGACTACAGGTACAGTTTAGTTGCCATCACAAACTTTTACATTATATTAGGAGATTTCTTCAACTTGCAAAATAGTTTGTAAAGAGATTTACTACACAATATCACAAGTTATGCAGCTCTTGTGATAAGTTTTAGATAATTTTCCCACTCAGAAAAAAAAAGTCTAGGTAGAGAGCTCTCTCAGAACTCATAATAATGTTTGACAGCTATTTTTCTTTCAATACCCATTTTTCCATCAGGCCTTGGGTAAAAGCTTGCTAGGTGTGTCAAATGGTATTCACAGAAACGAATCTTGACAGATTTCCTTTACAAATAATGGTGAGTTGCTTTGAATTGCTATATTGTTTTTTTGTAGCAAGGAGAACTAGAGGGATGGCTTCTGTGAGAAGCTGCTAGAAGCTTCCTCTATGTTCAGTAGAGCCAAGGACAACTGGTTCCAAGATGGACCCACTGCTGGCCAATGCTGACCCAATCTGTGACACTTCCAGCATAATGTATTTTAAAAGAGAAGATGAATTTGTGCAACGGCAACTTTGTCTGGATAGAAGAATTAGAATACATGATAGAAACTACTCTGCAGACACTAAGGTCAGTAAAGATGGAGGTGAGGCTCCAGGCACTGGAGCAGATATTCCCCTGCAGTTCATTGGGAAGACCATTGTGAGGAAGGCTGTCCCACTGCAGCCTGTGGAGGTTAACAATGGAGCAGATATTCCCATGCGGCATGTGGAGGACCTCACACCAGAGCAGGGGGATGCCAGAAGAAGGCTGTGATTTCATGGTAAGTCTCTGCTGCAGCAGACTTCTGGCCCCATGTGTGGACCTGTGGAGAGAAAGGACTCCACACTGGAGCAGGTTTGCTGACAGGACTTGTGACCCTGTGGGACACCTGTGCTGGAGCAGTTCACAAAGAACTGTAGCCCATGCGTAGCTCATTGCCCACTGTATGCAATGAGGAGCAGGTTAAGGGCAATGAGGAGCAGGTTGAAAGCTTGTGGGTAAGAATTAAGAGGAAAACTAGTATGGGAGACTTTGTAGTAGGTGTTTACTGAGTTTACAGAGAGTTCAGTGTAGGGCCACCAAGATGCTGAAGGGAGTGGAGCATCTCCCTGCTGAGGAGAGGCTGAGAGAGCTGGGGCTCTTTAGC
>JAOEGS010003324.1:27839-41657 GCA_025447755.1 Corythornis vintsioides
GGGGGGTTGGACTAGATGATCTTCTAGGTCCCTTCCAACCCCTAATATCTATGAATCTATGAATCTATGAAATGTTAGTTTTGAAGTATTTTTTTTTTCTCATTTATGTTTAGTTTTAGCTGTATTAAACATCATATAGAATAGCTGGCAAAACTGGTACAAATTACAATTCCTACCCATCAGTGGCAAACCTTGCACATATTTTTATGGTAGTTTCGCCACAGTCTCCTCAAAGGTAAGTGCCAATATTTGTTAAATTAAACTGAAATATGTCAGTCCTTTTTTCTGTCTCACAAGCAAATCTCTTATTGTTTACAGGGTGCAAAAGATTTCACAGTATTCCTGGAGCAGTTAACTTTTTGTGGTTTCACAGGCCTCACGAGAATCCCAAGTGAATGTAAGAGTTTGACTTACTCTTTCAGCAGTATATATCATAGAAGGGTTTTACATACTCTAGTCTGCAAGGTTTGCTGGAGTACTTGAAAGTAGCTTTGTGTCTGAAGTTAAGTCTTTGATCTGAAGTTAGATGCCAGGGACTTAGATAACTAATTGACCTAAATGGATGTAAACTAATGTACCCAAATTATTTCATCCTGTGAGAATCTTGCCTTGTAACTTAATGAAGTATTTAGCTTCTAAGTTTCACTGGCCCATAAATGATCATAATTTGATCTGTAGTAAACTGCTAGCTCTGATCAGCAAAACTTAATACATTCTTCTAGGAATAACTCCTGTGTAGTTTTTCAGGGCTACAACTCCCACTAATTCCTACCAGGATAAAGAACAGTTTTCCTTTTATATGGTCAGTATCATTTAATACTCCAAAGTAGCTATTTGTATCTATATCTGTATGTGTACACTACAAAGTCACAGAAACAAGTTGTGCAGTAAGTTGAATTTAAACAAATTGCTATACAAATGCAGCATTTAGGTTAGATATAAATAGTCCTGCAGCATTATTAATAGATGTTGGGTTATCTAGTTTTCATTTTCCCAATTTGCATTTCTCTCAAATGTTGATAACATACAGGTGAAATGCCCCTTTTGAAAGAATGAGGTCTTTGTTCTATAAAACTGGGCATTTCTGGGGATAAATGACTGGGAAATAACACATATTATCCCATATGTAAGAGTCTGATTCAAAGTCTATTGGAATTAAGATTGTATATAAATCTGTTCTATCAGGAATTTATCTATTTATTCCCTTTATTGTTCAAGACAGTGAGATACAGAGTGGTGAAGCAAGTAGAAATCAAACTCCACTTTCCATTTCTTCCCACTTTTCTCTCAATTACTTTTATATTCATTAATTAAGTTCACCAAAACTTATAATAGGGTAAAATTAAAGGATAATTATTTCCACAAGTCTTGAAGAACATTAGTTAGTGGTATGGATAAACACCATGGTATGAGAGACTTCCATAGGTAGGTTGAGCTCAACCCTTGTAGACTGTGTTGTTCACTGCTGGTTGGTCCCTTGACACAACCTAGTTTGGACCAATCTGCACAGTAGTCAATAGATGTAGACAGAGGTTCTACAAAACAAAAAGTTTAAATATCAATGATTGCCTTCATTTAACCATAGCTAAGATGCTTTAAACATTATTTTCAGACCATTGAGGGGTATGGGTCCAATCTACTTGTCATGGTTTAGGGTTAGGAAATTCATTAAATGAATGACAGATTACCCTCTATTAATACCTGTCCCTTTCCAAAGGAGAAGCGAAAGGGAATAAGGAAGATAAATTTATGGATTAGAGAACAAAACTAAAACAGCTTTAATTAAAATAATAATAATAAAATGAAATACTTACAAAACCAATATTAAACCAAACCCCTCCAATGACAATTACATCAGTGTCACCATTGATAATTATGTCATTGTCACCACTGATGCTGTACAGAAGACACTGGGGAAGTCTCAATCTGGACTCAGCAACAGATTGGAACTGGATACAAGAGCTGGATTCTGGGTGATGTGGTACACAAGATTTTGCCACAACTTTGGACTCCACAGTAGCAAGTATAAGCAAGCCTTTCTTCTTACCAGTCCTTGATAGTAACTGTAAATATCAAGAATAATCAGTGCTAAAAGCAGACACTGTGTGAAAAGCTGCTGTTAATTCTGTAATTGTGTTAAAACTGTATTTATAGTACAGTTTCTTAGAAGAGACAGATGAAAAGTAAAATCATTGAACAGAACTAGTTCTGTTCTAGCTAAACCCAGGACAGTACTATAGAGAACATTATAAGGTAGCTATTTTTTCTTCTGACTAAAGAAATTCTGGTATCTAGAAGTATTAAAATATGTCAAAAGCATCTCTGAGTGCCTATGATATACATAGTGTCAAATACATTTTAATATCATAATAATATGGATTAAGACAATGAATTAATTAAAATCCACTGCATCAGAACACTTGAATGAGAGGAGGATGGGCACTTTGATATACTGTGTTACCTTAACATATAAACATGATTGTAAAATATACCTTCATTTTTTATTTTCCCCAAGCTTCTCCACAGCAAATCATTCTATATTTCATTTCTTGTGCCACAGCGCTTGCTTCCTCCATGATGACTGTAGGATGCTACTGTCTTAATCAGATTAATCAGATTTTTCCTAACAAAGAAATATGGTTTGATGGTAAAGGTCTCTGTTGGAAACAGATGGAACTCAGCATTACCAAAACTAACAGAACCTTGAGGTGGTGCTGGAGACATTTTTCTTCTTGACTCTGGTTGTCTAAAATTGTTTGGACAACTTTCTTAAAATTTAAAGAAGCCATATGACAGCAAACTAGCATGATATGCAGCAAGCTACCATTACTACATATTCAATTAATAAGGAGATAATCAAGCAGTGAAAACATCTGATAATTGAATCTCTCTGAATCATGGTACAAAGTCACATACACATCACATGGTTTACCTAGAGAAACAAAAAAGTAACATGAAAAATTATTGGCTTTTCAATCTTGATATGTTTACTTGAGAAAATAAGCATTTCTATAACAGGGTTTTTCAAAAAGTTTCAGCCAACACTTAGAAGCACACTGAAGAAATTTTATATTTAAATGTTTGCTTCCTATGGGCAAATAAAGCTAGTAATTGAAATGTACACCTTTTGCAATGCACGACTTTCCAGGTTTTAAAGCATGATTATTCCAGGATAATAACCCTGAGAAGAAAAACACAACAGCGTGTCTGAAAATTTGCAAATTACTTAATGCTATAAAATGTACCTGGTACTTGAGACTTCTACTACATTTCTCAGGGCCAATTTTTCCTAATCAAAATGTCTTTTTCTCTGAATGTTAGTAGAGTTTAAAACACAATAAAATGTGGAGTGAATGTTTAGGGTTGTATATGTGTGGCACTGCTGTGGTTGTCACTGAGCAATGACACGCCCACGCATGAAGGCTTAAGGTTAAGTAGGATCTTTGCAGTGTTTTTTCCTGAACTCTATTTGGGATATTTTACCATTCATTCCTTGTTAATGATTATTTCTGAAATTATTTGAGCAGCTTTGTACTAGGCAATTTGATTTATAAATTGCAATTAAATCAAACTTCTAAATGGATTATTTTGGTGGTGTCAGGTGGTCTGAATTTAGGGAGACAATGGAATTACAGTGCCCATGACAGCAGCATTAATTCTCCTGTGAAGGTTCATTCTGTGGTACCAGTTGCCAATAGCTTGATAGGTGTTAGGTTATCAGGCATATTATAATGATCTTGTTATATCTATTCTTCAGAAGGAAAGGTTCTTTAGTAGGAACTTACTGGTGCAATCTTTAAAAGGGATCTTTGATGCTGTAAAACTCAGCTAAAAGTAATATTGTCAACATTCTGGGGAAAGACTGTGCACTTTTTTTATTAGAATCTCTCAGTGCTAATATATTGCTTTTATATAATAGGGAATACTGTTTTAAAATAGCTCTAACAGATGTGTTTATTTTAAAAAGTCTTTCTCTGGTTTTTCCTATTGCATATTTAAGAATTTGATCTGAACGTAGGCATGACTCAAAAAATATGTTTGCAGTATTCTCATTAAAGCACTTTTTTTTAATTTATTTTTTTTATCCATCAGTTACACACCCTTTCTTATATCCCAAGGTACAGGGTTTTTTTTTAATTATAAAGGATCACAGCAAAGATCTTCTCCCTTCTATTCTTTACTCTTTTTTTCTCACTATTTCATTACATAACTGACAATTTTTTATTCTTATCTCTAAGAATTTTTCTTTTATTACTTCCTGACCATACTTAGTATGTGTCTTTATAGATATCTAATACATATTCTAACAGGTAAGCAATGAGAGAAGTGTCAAGATTTTATGGTCTATGTATGTATCTTGCACACACTGTGTCAAGTACTGAACAGACACTGTCTTCAGTCTTTATAAAACTAATATTTTCCCAGATAATCAAATAAAATGGATGTTGGGAAGGAAAAAGTACTCTGTCATAAAATGGGGGCCACTCACAATGTGAGGAAAACTTCTGGGTAGGATTTTTGTGCCTTCCTTATGGTGGTGAACAGACTGCAGTTCTTGTTGGAACCAGACTGTGAATTTCATTCCACGCATGCAGCCCCGAGGGTGTAAGATACTCATGCCTATGGGAGTGGAAAATGGGCATAAATATCAAGCTGCAGACAGAGGATTACTTATCTTGCAACATTTCTTGAACTTTCTTTGTTGAAGTTTTTCAAAGGCTGTGTCTTTTACTTTCGGTTTTACTTATTTGTTTTGTAAGGAAGATTTCAGGCTAAAGAAAGACTGACAAATAGAAATTAGGCTTATGGTAATGTTGGCCAGGATCATTCAGGCTTCTGGAAATTGACTTATGTTTCCAACTGTAGATCTGGTCTGAGGATTGTGTATAAAAAATTCTGCCAAGAAATTGCTGAACCTGTACTCATTTTTAAAACTGTGCACAGCAAATGAAAAAATATAACTTATTTGGTTATAAAAAGATGCACTTTACTGAGATTCCTCCTGGAATATAAGGAAAATATTTAGTTTTTCTCAGTTATTTTTTTTTAAATAACTTCATGAATATTAATGTAGATTATTATAAATCATAAAAATATTGTGATCAGTGTAATTCAAGATACCTGTAAATTATGTGTCTAGTAATATGTGTAACTTATTCCTTTTTGTCATGCACAGACCGTTCATAAACCTTTTCAGTCACCATTATGCAATATCTTTTTTTTGAGGGAAACTAGTTTTGAAACCAGAAAAATAATTACAAATAACTCCCTGTGTCATTATAAGAAAACTGATTTTAAAAAAATAAAATTATCAACTTATTCTCCCACAAATAGTTTCAGTTTCAAAAAGGAATTACCCAGTTTTTCACCCTTGGTTCCTCCCTATTTCCATATATCACTACTTCATGGATGAAATTCTAGTCCAATGGGAAAAACAAAACAAAACAACCAACCAAACAAAACAACCAAGAAGACAAATGCTACCCATATTACCTCCCATGTCTCTAAGCATCCAGTAATTCATGTATATCAACAATATATGTGATGTTCCATAGAACAAAGAAGAAATGCAAAAGCCACATGGAAGCTGGCTGAGATGCCTTAGAGGTATTGAGGATATAAAGAAACCTGTGTGAATTGTTTTTCTCAGTCCCTTACAGATAAACATCTTTCTTTGTGATTATGAAAGACTGAAGTTCTACTGGACTAGAAAAGTCTCAATATGAGGACCAAGGGAAATACTCATTGTAGATATCTGTTAAGAACTTGAGTGTCAGAGTTGGTAGCAAATGGACAGGCAAGTCTGAGAAAGATACAACATCAAAATATCTTGATATATGACTGAAATTATTATGACCTTCTGCCAAAACTTGGGAATGCTTTACAGAAAAGAAGAAAGGAAAAAAAAAAAAAAAGAGATACATAGAAAAAGTGGAATAAGTGTTTAGGGACACAGACAATGTTTTTTCTGTTTTCTCTGAAAGGCAAAGATAGGCCATGTCCTTTTTAAGAAGATCATCTTTCCTCACTTTCCCTTTCTGCTGCCCTGTGAATGTGGGGAGAGTGTAAGAAACACAATGTTCTGAATTTAACAAAAAAAAAAAAAAAAAGCAATTCACATAGCTTTTGTGTAAAGTTTATGAAAATTCCCAAATTTCCTTACTTACTACAATTTTAACTACAACAACTATTAATATTTAGATCCTGAATGTAAGCTGTTCTCCTAGCAGAATGAACTGTAATTATACTTTCTTGGGATGCTATTTCCTTACAATAGATGGATTTAATTTCTTTGAGAACTGTCACAGTGTTTGTAAGACAAGAAGCCTAAATGCAGATAATATGGGCTTTCTGCACAAAGTAAACAACCCAGCAGCCCAGCCAGTGTGAGATCATCTGGATCACAGGTTTCAGCTACACATGATGAGGTGCCAGTAACATAAATTTCCTCATCTCCATCAATGCTGATGTGTCCTGATAGTAAACTATTCCTCACTGCAGTTTAAGATAACTCAGAAAAGGAGACTAATGTAAGTAGAGAGAAAGAGGAAATCTATTGCTGCAATCATCACCCTAGCTGGCAGCTTTCCAGTAAACACCTGTTCTTTGGGGGTTTGACATGGGTGTTCTCAGCACAGATATGCAGGCACCTCACCTCTTTCTTGGCAACTCATGGGGGTTTGTGTCATGTCCAGTCTTTAAATCTGTGGCATGTCCCACCATGTGGACCAGAGTGAAGCATTCTGGAGGAGGCTGCAGTCCTCAAGTTAAATGAGGGAAAGAACTTTGAATGATGTATTGAAAAAAATATAATAGCATTCTTTAAATGTTTTGAAAAAATGTATTTTTTCATTTTAAATTTTAAATGTATTGAAAAAATATAATAGCAACTATAATAGCATTTTTTTATATGTTAATTGCGTAGTCAGTGTTTTCTGCTTCTGCACAATTATTGATTCTGCAATGCTGCCAAAACAACATGGCTGTCTCACACATGCAATGCTTTTAAAAACAAAATTCTGCTGTTTGTGGTTATAGCTGATTTTTTTCTTGTATCACTTCCACCAACCTCTTGACCTTAATAACTGCTACCTATGTACCTCAAAATATGAGAGACCATGTTAACAGAAAGATTATTTTTCTCCATTATAAACAATTTTCAAAGTCTGTAAGTGAACAAAATGTGTTTAGAAACAGATTCTGCACTGAACGTACAGTCTTTATAAACAATATAAAAAAAAATTTAGAGCCTATAATTTGTTCACCTATAGTATTTTGGTTTTGTCCAAGAAATTGCACTAATAGGTGATGCTAGTAGTATTATGTATGTTGGACTAAGGTATGCATAAGATAAGGTCAGTTCCTTTTCAACTGAATGATTCTTAGACTCTGGATTAGGCTTCTTAGAGGTGATGGACTCTTACAAAATGAAGGCAGAAAGATAAATTATGGTCATCGTGATCATATTGATTCTTCAGTATAGTTTACAATCTGGATTAGATCTAAATGGAAAGTCACATAAATAGTGAATCAAACTATTACATGGGAAATGGGTGTCTAGGTCCTTGTTCTAGCATACTAAATGTCAATAAATAAATCTGTACCTTTACCGTGTCTCTTTTACTTTATTTGTAAAGCTGTGATTTCTCTTGAGGAGTGCTTTGAGATCCAGAGATAATCTGAAATATTTAGATTGAGGTAACTAATTATTATTAGTTTTACTTATAATAGTTCTGGATTACTTATCCAAAGAGTAGAAGTTAAATAATATTTGGCCTGTTATTTTGTATGTCTTAAAAAATTGTGATCTTTACCTACTGTTGCATAAGTAATCAAGGGTGGACCTAGCTGCCATACAGTGCTTGTGATAATTCTCAACATCTATATCTGACTTGTAAAATTTGTGGTAAATATATGACAGTGTATTTCTATGAGCTCTAATCAAAAGTTTCACTTACAATTTAGGCTACTTTTTTTTGAAGTGTATTCATTTCAATGTCTTTAAATAGTATTCATGTCATTAGGAATTACTAAGGGAATGGACATCAGTATTGTTTAAATTGTGTTTTCCTATGCTGTGCCTCTGTGGGAATGTTAAATGCCACACAAGAGCTATAATTGAGAAATTCCTTGCTGTCCGTGACTCTGACTGCTATTATAATTGGCATAATTTGCATTTTTATGTAGATACCATTCTATCTTCAGGCATCCATGACAGTACTTGATGTTTTGATGTTTTTTTGGAAAGACACACAACATTTATTTGTTTTTAGTAGAATGGCTCTTAACTTGAAAGAAAAAAAAAATGAGGCCAAAGGAAATAAAAACTGATCATAAGTGTCTGCAGAAGAAGCTGTTGGTAAACAGTAGCTCATAGTCATGTAAAGTCATGCAAGTCACTTCAAGTGATTATTCTGACTATTAATAGAACAACATATTATCGAAGTTGTTGATTTGTTAACTTCAGGAGCCTGAGGCTCTGACTATGCAGCCTCTGGTTGGTTAGAATACATGCTTAGTTTCTGTCATACTATAATCAATGAGTGATGCTACATTTTAACTGTCACTCTTTAGTGTCAATAAAACCACTCTTAAGAGAGCAGACTGAAATTACACAGATGAGTCTCTTGTAATCCTTTCACCCCACTAAATTCACAGCAAGCAATATTCTTTACTTAGAATATTATTCAATACTCTACACTTAAACCAGGTTGAAATCCTGGGGGAAGTTTTATAATTGTGATTAAGTGTTCAGGTATGGTTCTCCATTATCCTGCAATCATGTGTACACATAGAGAGGAAATGTATGTGTAAATTAAAATTACACAGTTCTACTAATGCTCTGAAGAGCTTAATGGCAAATATTATTGTCAAGAGTTAGGGACTGTGCCAGCCACTAAATAAATGACAAATATTCTCTATTACCTCCTCCCTCTTCCCTAAGGGAAAGAGAAAGGTAAGGAAGGAGGGAGGCGTATTGTTTGGAAAAGAAAATAAAAACCAGCTTAATAAAAATATACAAAATTTAATAAAAATAACACAAATATACACAAATATATACAAAACCAATATCAGCCTCCCCAGTGGCAATCAGGTCACCATCACCTCTGATGGAGCAGGCAGTGGGGAAGACTCAGAAACAGGAACACACAGATCAGGATAGAAGGCAGAACTGTGTCAAGTAGCTCAGTCTGGCCAACCACACCCATTGTATTTGTCTGCCATGTCAGGGTTGAGATTTAAAATACCATATATATTGCCCTAGCAATTTCTTATTGGAGAATAAATAAGAACACAAACTAGACATGCCTAACATACACTATAAACCAGAATAGATAGGAAAAATATGTATCAATCTGAGCAAGCTCATCCCAAATGTCAGGATACAAATAAAAATGTTGATGCACAGGTTCTAAAAATGGGATCCATTCAGGATGGCCCATAGACATAAATCTTTCATGGAGTACAACAAAAAAAATCTGCCATTTGCTATGTAAATCTGCCAGTTCCCTTCACCCATGCAACCTAAGCTGTCAAATGTCCCGTAACTCCTGTGAGGGTATGGGTGTGCTCAGACTGTGGCACAAACATGCACTGCAGTGTTGTTTTCCTTTAGACACCATGGACATTATTTTTTCTTTCCCAGTATGTTAAAATTTAGTTTGGTGAGAAGGCAGCTACATATCACTGTTTAAAACTCTTGAGCTAGGCTGCAAAGTGTTTTTGAATTAATTTTCTCCAACAGTGTGGCATATTTCTCTCTTCTGCGTGTGGTGGTATGACATGTCATGGAAATAAAAGTATAGCAATTAAAATTAGTTTCAGTTAGTATGTAACATTGACCATGATAAAACTCTGACCATGATAATTCTTTTTCTGTCAGGACACGGGTTAGTTTTAAAGTTCTGTATTTGTTTGAAGCAGTAGTGCAGCTTTGAGATACAATTCCCAACCATGCACTTTTTCCACATGATTTCTTTGTTTCACATGATGCTTTGGAGAATTCTGAATGATATTCTTTTGTGGGGATTGCAAACCTGAAGTTTGTCTCTAGATACACACCAAATATGCTCCATAGGTAAGCCTGAACCTTACATATGTTCCTCTGGACAGGCTAAGTTCCTTTGTAGTAATAATGTCTAGTACAGAGAACTAGCTCAAATGTAGTATAAAGAAAAACAAAATGTAATGCAAATGTAGGAGCTTTAGAAACAGTTTTGAATTTATAGTGAGACAAGTTACAGGTTCATATAGAATAAACCAGAACATTAGAAAGCTTGTATTCAGAGGCAGTAGCTTATATCTTGCTACTGAGCACAGAGCAGTTTGGTGTTTGCATTGAAGCTTCTCCAGCTAAAGTCAGATGGTTACTTTGGAAGTGTCCATTCACTTCTTAGCCTTGTCTGTATCAGACATACAAAGGCAACTTGCACGACTGTGAATCAATAATATTCATTATCTTTACCTCTATCAAGAGGAACTACAAATCATGATTAATAAAAATTGATATATGAATTTAAGGCACAAAATACTTTCAGCCTTGAAGGTGCTAAGGCAGCTGACTTCTGAGCAACTACGACTAAGCACATATATTCACCTATAGCAGAGAAGTCATCAAGCACATAGCATACTAAATGACACATAATTTTTTTTCTGCTAATTTTATTGCAGCATTGTTCTTCATACCCTGTATAATTAAAGGTCTGTTATAATCTCTATTAGCAACCTCTATTTTTGCTGGTTTATAACTTTGCCCATAATTTACTCTGAAAGAAAAACTTCATTATGGCATCTTGTCACAATTATGGGTTTTTCTTGCTCTGACTAAAAATAAAAGCTAGGGTTTTCAAAAGTTATTAATCAATTGCACCCTTTTGATTTAATCCGGGTTATGAATCTTTAAGGACAGGTAGAAGAATCTGTCTTTCATGCAAAACAAGCTTCATAGGGAACTTGTTTCACAACTGTTGCTCTTGTCTAATAAAGAGTGTTTGATAATTTTTTGAAACAAAGGAGTCAGCAGAAATACAGTATTTTATGTCAGATGCTCACTGAAATGCTCTGATATAAAGGAGCTTTCACTTTCAAAGTAGAATTTGCCACCATTGGCTTCATGTCTTCTGGTATTTAAAATCAAGGCAAATGTCTGAGGGAAAATATGTAACAGGACAGGCGTAGCACATATACTTATAAAGATTAAAGACATCCTAAATGAATACTGACATGAACTGCTAGGAATGTTATGAAGATGCCGTCTGGCTATTTTATGATTGTTTCATGCAAAAATACTGATTTTGTAAAGGCATATTGTGAAGACTTATAATGATCTGATAGAATTTCAATTTGTCCTTCTAGGCCTGTTTTTCACATTCTTCTTTGGCAAAGAAATCTGAAACTGTTATTCAGAGAACACAATCTACTGTCTCTTACAATCATGACAAAGCTATAAAATGTCCATTCTTTCATAGACCATGACATTTTATACTGCTTCTGATTTTACTAGCTCTTTTCTGTTATTGTGTTTATCCTTCCATATCTTAGTAACACTATAAATGATGCTATTTTATATCACGGCTCCAAGACATCACTTTTCTTATGGGAAATGAACTGGATCCATGATAAGAATATTCTTTTCTTCAGCGAGATTGACAAGACCACTTCAACTTTACACCTCTTTGTAAATCTATTCAGTTGCTTTTCCATCCTTGGGCATCAAACAGAAAACTTCCTAAAATACCTGTGCCACAGTAGATCACACGTGATCACAACTATGGCCATAACTATTGTCCATAAAGGTAACAGAGGGGAAAACATTGAGTGTTGTTAGGAAAACAAAAGGAAAGAGGAGGAAGAGGGAGGGAACCTGTACCATTATTTGAGTGGAGGAAATTAATGTGTTTTCAGATGATCTTACTGCACTGTCTAGTCCTGATGTAAAATGCTCTGCTGAACAGTATAAATGTTGGAAGAGGGATAGATGTACCAGGCAAAGAAGTACCAGTTAAAAAGAGTCCACATCTAGGACAGAATTTTATGCTGTTAATTCAACTAAGCATTTGAGGATGTGTCTGGGTCACCCAGTTCTGAGAGGTAAGTACGTATGTGTTCAACATTTGACACGCATTATGCTGAATATGTGGGGCATTTTTACAAGGATCTGGCTAAAGACCTGCTTAAACACACTTTTGAGTTGTCTCTGAAATAAAATAGTCAGAGAGAGCTGTGAAAGTATTTTGATTGCCTTGTACAAAGGAAGTCCTTGAGTTTTCAGTCCCATGCTGAATTTGGATGTGCACTGTCCATCACATCGGTGCACCTGCACTCTGACTGCAGTGGAAAGGCTTACAGAGAGGTCATCTGATTTACAGATACTTGAGAGCAGCAGGACACTGTTCTGTGTGCCTGGCAGAAGAGGGGTGGCTGGTTGAGAGAGATTATGTAGCACCTGCAAACACATTAAGGTCGGGTACATTTTGTCACTTTCCAGTGACTGCCACTCCATATGAATGCTAAACATTTCTGGCATTGATTTAAGTCTATAACTGTTACAAACAGAAAAATCTCAGGCACATTTTTAGCAGCAACATAAAAATGCTGACATCTTTTTTTCTTTCTTGACTGCTCCATATATTATGTTTCTAATAGATGCCTCTCTTGAATTTCAGATAGTAAATAATTTCTCTTTTAGTTCTCCCCCTTCCCTTATGATGGCTTCTGAGTCTCTTTGAATGAAGACTTGGGTACTTAACTAGCCCTGCAATAAACCACATCAGCCCCTGTGTCTGTGCAGTATGTGCAGGTCTATTTACAAAAGGGAGGATTAAGAACAGAATAAGCACATTGATTCTGCTATTCCCTCAGAGTGTTCTTCATCTAACTATTCCACTACACACTTGGCACATTTGTGATTAAAGTCTGTGTAATAGATGAACACATTGTAAACAGAATGAAAGCAGTTATTAAAATTAGTCTGAATTACTTCTCTTGCTTGCAAAAGAGCCCCTCTCCAAACCAGAAGATCTTTTATTAATTCTAGAAGCACACAGAAGTATTTTGAAGTATCATGTCTTCCCAAACAAGGAACTGAAGGACAAATAGGAAAAGACCCGTAAGAAGCTCAAAGAAGGGAAATAATTCTATCTAGGACTTAAAATTCAATTTATGTGATCAAAGGTAGGCTTTTCAATGTATTTTGTCTTATACGTTTAGTTTATGAGAGTTGAGCGAGCTTGGTGTCTCACATGTTGTTGTGAGAATGTCAGGATTAACCCTCTGGGTCCAGATGAGTGACTGTATGTTGATCTAGAATTATGAAATTTGATTTGTGTTTTTTGCCACTCCTACATCAAACTGGCAATACTAAAGTCTTCTTTGTATGTCCATCACCAGCTTGAAAATTTGTCTTTGGACAGTGAGCTGGTATAAATTCCACATCCTAACAATTCCGTGGATAATAGTAAAATGAAATGTTTGTTTTACTGCTTATCTCCAATATTATCCTGACCACCATCAGCACTCCTTTCTGTCAATGAAGGCTAACTGCATGATGGTTCCATTTAGAAGAATGCAGCTAGGTGGGTGAAGCAAGAGCTTACTGCCCTCTGTTCAGCACTTAGGAGCCCATATCCAATTCAGTGCCCAGTTTGCAGCTTCCCAACACAAGAAATATATTGACCAAATGGAATTAGGTCAGTGAGGACCACTAAGTGGCTAGGGGAATTGACAAGAGGTAATGGGAGCAAGTTGGAGCACAAGAGGTTTAGGGGAAACACAAGGAAAAACTTGTTCCCAGTGAGGGTGGCAGAGCCTGGCAGGGGC
>JAOEGS010003330.1:7777-45641 GCA_025447755.1 Corythornis vintsioides
CTCCGGCAGGAGCAGGGCCCCTCGGTGTCACTTGCAAATAACCCCCATCCCCTCGGTGGGAACGCTGCTGGCGTCCAGGAATTTGGGAAGCGGATGCGGAGGAGATATTTGCGGGACCTGTGATGGACCCGACAGGCGGTGTGAGGGGAGAGGGCAGCGACACAGCGCTGTGTGAGAGTCCCTGAGGTTTCGGGGTCTCCTTTTCTCCCCCGTTTTGTGCTGCCCGGGTCGGGGAAGAGGATGGCAAACGCTGCCCACCATCCGCGGAGCCGGGACCCTGGTCTGGGGGGATTTATCTCTCCCCAAGCAAACGCGTCTGTTGCGCGCAGCTCCGCGACCGTCTAGGCCCGTAAGTTGCGCCCTGCTTGCTTGGTTTGTGTGTGCCACAAAATAATAGCTATTAAAAAGCGGCGGGTGGGGGGTGGGTAGGAGGTTCGGGCTACTGGTGAGAGCTCAGGAGAGCTCGGCTGAATGGGAATTGGGTGGTCGGCAATTTTTTTGCCCCCTAAATAAACACAGCTTGAAACGACTTGGGTGGGCAGAAGGGAACAATTTGTGAGCCAGAGAGCAAGTAAGCTGGGCAGGCAGCCGGGCTGTGACTTACCTGCTGGAGACTTTCACCTGACCTTTGGGTGTCAGGGGGCCCAGTTGTGCAGGGTTTTAACACACGGTCAGGTCAGCTGCTCTAGGCTGCGTGCAGCAGAATTAAAACAACAATAAAACCCCCAAACTGGAATCCCCCCTCCTTTCCAGCCCCCATCACCTCTGGGGAGAATGCAGGAAAACCAACACATTTAGAACCATTAACTCTTAAAATAGCTGAATTTCCTCCAGGAGAAAAAAACCCGCAAATTATTACACTCAGGAGTTCGGGATATTTATATATTATATGAATCGATGAATAAACAGGTCATATCGCTTCAGCCGTCGTCCTTCTGAAGGCGAACGCTCGGTTTCGAAGAAATTCCGTAGCCGCTTTATCCCCCCCGTTCCTAGAACTAATTTACTTGCCAGAACATTTAAAGCGGACGACTTTGTTTTTTGTTTGTTTGTTTGAAATAAATATTTGGAAAATAATGCTTTCCACTGAACGTTAGTGTAAAAGCACTTGTAATATCGTCGAAAGCAGAAGATAATTGTTTAAACAACGTCGGTGCTTGAAAGAATGCTCAGTATAAATACATTCGCGCTGCTTTTTTGGATGCGAGCTCCTACTGCACTTTTTCTGCAGAGGTTAGAAAAAGCAGATCTGTATTTCCCGGCTCGGGTTGTGCGAGCTGCCAGCCGGCGGAGGGGCAGCCGCCCTGGGACCGGGGGTGGCCGGCGGGGGCTGCGGGCAGCCCCGGGCGCTCCCACCCGTCGCCGCTGCCAGCGAGGAGCCGCTCGCCCTGCTCCCTGAGCGAGGATTTATGGAAGTGCTCGCGGCCAGCGCCGCTAACCTCGCCTCTGGTGGATGGGACGGATTTAAAACCGAATAACGAATTGCCGAAAAATTACGCCTTTCTCCCGACGCCATTCTCCGCCCCTCAACCGCTGCGCCGCGGGTGGAGGGGGGCACAGAGCGCGGAAAGAACCGGTGCGAGCTCATTAGCAAAGCAAAGGTTGCAATTAGCGTCTGCTGCTGCGAACCGACCTCTCCCCCCGCTCCCGCCTCCCCTATTCCCCATCACCAAATAATTGCAAAGTATCTGTTGATGTTTTTCTTCCACTCGTCAAAAGGTTGGAGCTCTGCCTGCTCCAGCGCTCCGTTCTGCGTTTGTTGTGTCTGCAGATGACGCTCCGGCAGCGAACGATCGGAGGTGAAGGGGAGTCACAAGAGGAGGCACAACCGCGGCCTTCCCTCGCCTCCCACCCCGCCGACCAGAGGCGAGGGGGGTGGGCGGACCGGCCGGTTCCCCTCTGTCCGCCGTACCCCGGGGCAGCCCCGTACCCGCCTCCTCGGGCGGGCACGAACAGGGATGAGGATGCGACCCTCGCCGGGATTCGGCTGCTTTATCTGCCAGAGGCTGCGGCGAGGCCGGCGACTCCTCCGCTCTACTTAAATTTGATTTTTCTAAATAACAGCGCTCGGTCCCTCTCCGTGCGTGACCGCGGAGCCGCTTCTCCGTACCTACCCACCCCTCAAACCCGGCGTGTGGATGCCCGAGGAGGGGGTCTGTTTCCCCCCGTGCCCCCAACCCCCTTCTCGCTACCGTCCAGGCTGAGCTGGAGCGGGAGGGGTATTTTTAGATGGCGCTGGCGATTTTGCTCTGCGACCCCGAGGAAAACCCCCGTCGCTTTGTGTCGCTGGGCCCGGGCAGGAGGAGGGCGGCAGGAGGAGGGCGGCGGAAGGGTCCCAGCGCCGGGCAGACTCGACCCCGCTTCTCGGGTCTCTTGCAGCCGGTGGCCAGGGCTTGTGCTCTCGTGGGGCGGCCTCAGGGCGCTGCTTGCTCCCTGCGCGGACTCTGCAGCCCTGGCCCGTGGATCCAGGCACCCCTGGAAGGCCGCAGGAGAAGGATTAAGATTTATTGGGGGAAAAAAAAAAAAAAAAAAAGCCTTCGTGGCAGTTTTACCTTTGGCAAGATGGGCTCCAGAGCGAAGGCGAGGTCCGTAGCGGGGAGAGGGGCCTGCCCTTCGCGGCTCTCCCGAGCGGGCCCCAACCACCCGCTGCCCTCTCGCTGCCCGCCCGAACCCCATCCTCCCGACGGGGCGCACGCCCGGGCATCCCCGGCGCTGCCCTTACTGCCCCGCTGTTCCCCGCAGCAGCGGGGTGGGACACGACGGCTCGGAGCAAGCGGCGGGGGGCTCTCCGTCCCCGCACCGCCCTCCCCGGCCCCGCTAGCTGCGGGGAGAAACCGGCCCTTTCTGTGCCGGTGCTGCCAGAGCGGGGCTGAGCGTTCCCTGGGGAGGGGGAGCAAAGCCAAGCCCACCTTGCCGCCCGCTCTGCTCGGCGGTGGGACTCCGGGCATGCTCGGTCTCTCCGCTCCCGGAGCTGCCCTGCTAAAGGAACGCAGCTGCAAGGCGCCCAGACGAGGCGGGAGGGGGGGATGGATCTTTCCGTGCCCGCACGCACAAAACGCTTGAATAAATATTAAAATATACGCGTAGAACAAGAGTCTGTAAGCGGTTTATTAGCTACATGTATTTATCATCTTCCTAAATCGCCACGTGCTTGTTTATTTTTGTTATGTATTTATTTCGTTTTCACGAACGGGAGGTTTCAAAGCCGGTCAGGAAGGTGGCAGTGAGGAAACCGAGCAGCAGCTCAGGCCTTTGCCAAGCTGCAGAAAGCGCTGGGGAGGACGTTCTGTCTCGTCACGGCCGGGGTTTAAAAAGTATTTTTTATTTTTACAAAAGCAGCGAAAATACACCCAGTGCCTGGGAAACGCTTTGTCTAGAACCAGCTTTTGCCTTCCCAAACTTTTCCCTGCTCGGCCCCCAACACAGAGACCGAAAACGGAGAATAAAAATTCTTCTCTTGAATGCGCCGCAGTCAGAGATGCCAAAGGAAAAAAAAAATAAATCCCGAGGTCGAAGGAAAACTGGCAGCTTACGCAGAGGTTCCCAGCCCTCTGCAGGGATGTGTGAACCAACATTCGGATGTATCAGTAAAAACTCCCAGTGAATCACCGTAAGCAAAAATAGTTCCCAGCAATACAAAAATACCTTGTCATGAAACTGCTTCAGCGCTTCATTTTTCTGTTTACTACGTGCCCCGCCAGGGCCCCGCCACCCGCACCCACTTGGGAAGGGGCAGTACCCGGTGCTGGGCGGGCGGAGCTCAGCACCCTCCCCACCCCCGGCACCCTCCGCATCCCTGGCACCCTTCCCACCCCTGGCACCCTCCCCATCCCCGGGCACCGGGGCCGGGACAAGGCGACTGCAAAGGAGGTGAACCCCCGGGGAGAGGGGTATTGTTATTTCCCTCTAAAAAAGGCACAGTCGGAGCCGTCTGCGTTCCTCGGGGGGGTGTGGGGGGCTGGAGGGGTTCCCACAGGTGGGGTCTGCACCGCCTCCCGGCCCTGCTCCTACTCTGCACACCTGTAGGAAGGGACCCGAAGCAGCGCCCAGGATCCCCCGGGTCTCCTTCCCCTGGCTGCCCCCCATCGCCCCCCTTTAACAGTGGGGTCACCCCCAGTGCAAAGTAAAGAAGCAGGAGTTGCTGTCTCTCCTTCCCGTGTCCCTCCCTCCCCTGTCTCTCCCCTAGCCCCACATCCTGCCCTTTTAGCTGGTTTTGAGGCATAAAGCTACAGTGAGGGAGATAATTGGTGGGTGGAAGGTCCCAAACCACTAGGAAAGGTAGGGGCTTGATGACCTCTGGGTAACCCGGGTACCTTGGCACCAAAAGTACAAAAATATTTACTCACCTTGAAGACAGTAATTTTTTTTTCTTAGGTTTATTTATTTTGTTTTTATTTCTGAAGTCATCTTTTGAGATAGTTCAAGCTCCTGTCTGAGGTCTAATTATAGTAAGCACGAAGAGGATGGAAGGGAATGGGTTGGCTCTGGGGGGGACAAACCCCAAAACACCCTAAACCCTGATGAGGAAGGTGCTGGACAGAGAGGCTTTCTGTGACTGATGGACACTGGAATGAAGATCTGAGAACAGCTCACAAACCCTCTCTGGCTGGTTTGAAAGCGATTCCAGCAATTAGGAATTAATTCAGCATGGTGAAAAGGTGATTTCACTGCAAGTTAGATCGAGTTATCCAAACTTTTCCAGAGCTGAAGCAGTGGAAATGGTCTGCTGGGGTGGAGGTGAGGCTGCAGGAAAGGAAAACAAGGAGTGTTCAGGAAAGGCCGGAGAGGGGAAGCTGTGGAGCAAGGGCCATTGGGATGGGGAGGCCACATCAGCTCCGGGGGTTTGCTGCTGCTGTGGCTGGAGTGGGGAGGTGGGGGACAGGAGACCCATTTGTTTTCAGACTGAAAGTAATAAAAATGCACTGGAGGTCCTGGGGAATTCTTTTTCCTAAAACTCCTGTATGAGTTTTAATTAAAAATTGGAACTCCGTGGGCTTGCCAGCTGATCAGTGCTTTGGGCAGAGCACTGGGGGGGTGACCCCTCACCAGTTAATGGCAGAGTTGGCCCAGGCAGGGCTGACCCTGGGCTGATGTGTGGGGCGAGAGGCACTGGGAGGTGTGTGGGGGACAGATCCGGGGTTTCATGCACAGGCAGGACAGCAACAGGGAGGGACAGCCACCCCCCCGGCAGCCCTTGGCAGTGCTGGCCATGGGGTGCACCCCGGGCACGGGGCCCACAGCTCCTGCTGGGCCCAGCTCAGGCATTGGGGTTGTTCTTCATGAGCTCCACGTCGGCGTCCACCATCTCCCTCACCAGCTCCTGTGAGGAGGAAGAGAGCAGATCAGGGCTCCAGTGCAGGGTCAGAACAGGCAGCACAGTGGGAGCACCCCAGAGCACGGTGAGCCCCCCCAGGCTTCCCGAAGCAGGACAGGGAGGGGCTGGGGCTTTGTTGGGATCTTCCTGCAGTGGCCTTGACCCTGGAGCATGTGTGCAACCTGAGGGTGCCAATTGCTGCCATGGTGGCTGCTGTCTTCAAAGAACAAACCCAGGCAGGGTCACTGAAAAGGGTGTTTCTTGGCATGCCCAAGTTGCCCCACACAGGAGTCTCTGCCTCCCCTCCCTCCCCGTGGGCAGGGTTGAGAGGGCACCAACACCCAGCAGGTACAAGGCAGTGCCAGAAAGGCCACTCACATCAAATGTGACTCTTGGCTTCCAGTTCAGCTTTTGTCTGGCCTTGGTGCAGTCCCCCTGTAGAAAGTCCTGTGGAGAAGAAGAGAGAGGTGCTGTTAGAGGCACCCACCTTCCCACCTCCATGGCCTCCCCTTCCTCATGCTGCCCCTCGGCCGGCCGTGGATGGAGACATCGTTGGGCTCTTCCGAGGACAAAATACTTCTCTTTTAGTGGAAGCTCCTCTGCCTATAAATCACCAGGAGGCAGCATCCTTTCACCAGGCTGTTTCAGACTGAAAGAGTTATTCTTTGTTTTGGTGTGGGGTTGAACTCCAGCCTCACAGCCGTGTGATGATGAACATCTTAAAGGAGTTGTCAGATGTCTCAGTCATGCTATTGAATGAGCTGCTTCAAATTCTTTCTTGTTTTTTTTTTTCCTTCCCCATTTGTTTAAATAATGTAAATCACAGAGCAAACATGACAACTAGTCTCTTTCAAATAAAAACATGATCACACAGATGCTGAAAGGCTGCTATGAATAGGGGCAACCATATGCAGCAGTGGTAAACATCCAGCTTTTGAATGTCTGCATCTTTTTTTTTCCTAGAGTATTTTGAGCATCCACATGCAAAAGGCCAAATAGCTCATAAATGAAAAGATGCTGTCTTGAAACCATTACAGAAACCAAGACTTTGGTCATATTCACTTTACTGAGTATTCTCAACAGTGCTACCACACCAAAACAGTCCCACGGCCAGTCACTGAAAATATCAAAATTAAACAAAGAAAAAAAGCTCCTTTGACTTCATTTCTAACCAAACGAAAAAACACAGCGGAATTGTCCTTTAAAATTCAAGTCCTCTGTTTAAATAGCTTTTTCTAATGGTACGTGTTGATAGAACAGGCCATCTCTCCTCCCAGGCTTTGCTTCTCTGTAGCAGTAACTGCTAAAATTCTATCAGTTCAGGTCTGAAGAAAACCAAACAAACCCAACTTGGTTACAGAACAAGTCTAAGGCCAGATTGTGCTCTTGCATTTGACTTTTTTTGGGTAACACAGCACGTTTCCCAGAAAACCACATGGTCTGTCTGTCTTCTCACTCTTCCACTCTCTGGCCAGAGGTGGAGCGATTTTCTGGCAGTGTTTTTTTTTTCACTACACTACATTTTTCATGTGCTGTCTTCTGTGCATGTGTGGTTCAGGTTCATGTTAACTTCCCAAATCGCCTCATCCTGTGCAGTAAAATGTAGGAAATTCTTCTTTGTGACTGTGCTGCAGAAAGCTAGGCAGCTTGCTCCCAGCAGCAGAGGAAACCCACCCAAGGAAGCACTGCTCCCAAGAAGGGACGTGGAACAAACGCGTCTGCCGAGGATATTCCAGGAAACCTTTTTACTCGTTCAGTCTGGAGGCTAGAAACATTTCAGCCTGCCTTCGGAGGAGTAAACAGATGGATCAGAACAAAAATGAGATGAAAATAAAAAATGCCATGATCTCCTTAAATTAGACTAAACGATTTCCTACTGCAGTCCTGTAATGGGCTTTTAGAAACTGCAGCAAACGTCTGAGGCCAAGTCATGCAAAACCACATCAGCTCGTGGGATCCCCGGAGGGTCCTGTGAACAGGGAGGGTTGCAAAATCTGGTTGGAAAGGGGAAAGACTCCCACTAGCTTTGATAAAACTTGGATCAGACCCTAATGTGCTCAGGGAGGTATGCCTTTTATCTGCAGCTCGGTTAATTTGCATCATATACATGTGTATGTATGTGCCTGGAAACAAGGAAAGCCTTCTTGAAACAGCAATTTCAGCACAGAAACAATTGCCTTTTATTTAGCCCCAGTTCAAGCCATTAGCTAGGAGTGAAGGGTTTTCATACCACCTAGTTTGAACTCATAAAAGCCATACCATAAAACTCGGGAGTTTCATTTTTATAAATGCTGTGTGAGTAATAATTTTGCATCCACAATCAAAAACATCCTCTGAAAGCCTAGGACACTGGCTTCCCAGTTACACCACCAGACTGGGAAGAAGGGGCTGAGCTGCTCCACTGGCTGTACCTAGCTGCATTCTGCTGCTGAACAGCTTGGGAGCAGTCTTTTAACTTCCTTGGACAAATGCTTTTTGTTAAAACAGTTTATCTAAAAAAATACTTTACCTAATACCAGCCCTTCATTGAAAACATAAACACTGAGCTGCTGAATAGGCCGAAAGGAGGCTGGGGGGAGGCTGCAAAGCACTGAGTGAAGTTCCTTGTGGAGCTGGATTATACACAGAGATAACACAAACAACCAGTGCCTTAAATCCATTTAAGTGTAAAAAAGTATTTTTCCTGTAAAATGCTTTAACAATGATGCCACAAAGGTATCATGGCATAATCTGTGAGGGAAAAAAAAAAGGAAAAAAAGATTTAATATATATGATAATACACATTCCCCAGCTGACTTAGGTTAAAAGATTTTAAATGGTTCTCCTGGAGAAGTTTGTGTGTTTTTGAGAAATGCTACTTCGTAGTGAGATTTACTTGAAAATACCATTATGTGCAAAACAACCCCCAGGTGCTTTATAAAAGGTTGTGTTGCAGAAGCCAGCAGGTACAGGGATGAAATGAAACCATAACACTCACACCACATTACAACTGAACTCAAGGGTTTGATCCCATTCCACTGGTCACAGTTTCAGCTCCAAATGGAAATGATGAGTGGACAAAGCTAGTCCTGATTAAAGGATTCTGCTGCAGTTGTGTTTCCTGTATTTTCCTACAAGTAGCTCATAGCATGAAAACAATGAAGTCATTACAATAAAATAAGAATATTTCAAAAAGCTCCTCGTGGAACAGAGTGACTGCTTGTTTACATTACCCGAGTCTTTCACTGAAACCAGAGATGCATCTGGCAGGCTTCCAAAAGAAAAGAAAAAAAACAAACCACAGAAAAACAACCCAAAATTCCCTGTCGTGCCAATCACTGAAGCGTTTTGATCCTCCAGTGTCAGGGCTTCACTTCCTGAAGGTACAACCAGCTCAGACAGCAGAGAGGTGAGATTCCACTGCAGAAAACCTGCAGGGGTTTTGGGGGGGCTGCTCGTGAGATCTCAGAAAACAGCTGCTGCTGCTGCCTGGGAACTGCCCAGAATCCCCATCCCTGCTGCAAAAGGCACCTGATGACATGACAGCACTTTAGCTTTGTATTCCTGCAGGATAACAACTTCTGTGGCGCTGGGCTTTACGTACTGACAGGAAAACAAAGCCCTTTGACTCCCTGAAAACCCTGAGGATTTAGCTACCGAGCTGAGAGGCTGCAAACCTGGAAACACTGGTTAAGTCTTTCATCTGTTTTTACAGTACTGAGATTATGAACATAAAATTAATTCTTTGCTTCTAGTTATCCATTTTGGAGGAACGAGGCCTTATTTTCCATGCAAATACAGTTAACACAAGTGAAGAGCAATGACAAGTGTTACCTGCAAGCTCGGAGTGAGAAACAACATCCAGGTAAATATTTACAAGGAGGGAGGTGCAGATGACAGCAGCAAAATTCTCTGGTGTCTTTTAATCAGTGTAAACTGTCCTGTAGCTTCATACACACCTCGCTGTCATACAACTGCCACTTGGAGTGCAGAATGAATTTATCTGATGGGGTTTTTCTGTTTCTGGGTAGAAAATCTCCCATTATTAGATCTGAATTTAAGACTGTTCCATTTTATTGTCCAACTGCATGCACAAAGGTAAGCACAGAAAAATTTGTTATGCAGGTAAAATAAAGGTATTTTAAAAACGGGGTTTAAAGCCATGAGCCAAAGGTGTAAAATATTTTACTTTCTTAAAACATCCCCCTTCCTTCCCAGGCTGTTGGTCTGAGTGTCACGGTGACTCCCATTCTGACTCGCACAGCGACTGATCTGGTTTCCCCGTGCAATGCTATCACTGTCCAACTCAACTTTAACTGAAAATCTAAAGCCCCCGGACAAAGTGAGAAAAAGGAGATAGTGTGGCCTGAAAGAAAGCCAAGGTTTCCTCATTACTCCATCCCAACTGACTCTCTTAGAGGGGAACAAAGCGGGGCCTGAGCCCTCAGCCCCACACCTGCGATGGAGCCGTGCCCAGCACCGAGGCTCTACCTCTACACAGACCTGCTCCGAGCTCACTGCAGCTCTACTGCTCTGAAAGCAGCCAGGGCTGTGTCCACAGTCAGCAGGGGAGATGCTCTGATACATCACAGCTCCGTCAGCAGAGAGCAGGGACCCTGCCCTGCCTGTTTGGTCTTGCACTCCTTTGCTAGAGAAGCTTTGACAGGAAGGGTTTCAAGAGTTTAGAGGCCAAAGTTTCCTGCAAACCCTGCCTGTATTTTGTTTTCCTTATTCTCTTCTTAAAACATTGCCTTTCATCCCATTAAAACTCAAATTTATCAATAGAGCTACTTGATGAGACAACATTAGCTGGTAGTTTGTGTTTTCACCATTATCATAGACTCTCAGACTGGTCTGGGTGGGAAGGGACCTCTCAAGGTCCAACTCCCCTGCAGGGAGCAGGGCCATCTGCACCCAGAGCAGGGTGCCCAAAGCCCCCCAACCTCCCCTGGGATGGTGCCACGGCTGGGGCAGCCACCACCTCTCTGGGCAGCCTGGCACAGGCTCTGCCACCCTCAGCACCAACAATTTATCCTTCTCTCCAGCCTAAATCTCCCTCTTTCAGTTTAAAACCATCACCCCTTGTCCTGTCACAACAAGTCCTGCTCAAAAATTGTATCTTAGTGCAGTTTCTGTGGCTCCAGCTGAGCTTTCCCTGGGTGCTCCCTTGGGAAAAGCAGGAAGGTCTCACAAAGTGAGGGCTTCAGAGCCCATCAACCTGCACCTTGCTGGTGTGGAATTCAGTGCATGGCTCAGCTAAACCCCAGAAGGAGTCACAGAAATAAGCTCTGCATCTGCACTGTGAGTTCTCCTGGAGAGCCCTGAGGCAGAGAGCACTGGCTTGATTTCTTTGCAAAGGGTACTGTTTGTTGTAATATCTATAGTAACAGGGAAAAAAACAGTGTAATTATAAAGTAAGAGACTTCTATCTCCACAGCAAATACGAAGAGACTGAAGATAAAACACATCAATGAGCAAAGCCCAGGCCTAATGAGGAACAGAGTAAACATCTTCAGGAATTTAAGACAAGCCATAATGTGTCGTCACTCAGTTTTCATTTTTTCTTTCCACTGTTCTTAGAAAAGCAAGGTTGTGGAGCAGTTGGGGTACCGAGGGAATAGAAGAATGCCAGTGAATTTGGTTCCTGATCTAAATTTGTTTTAATACAGCATGAACAGGCTGCTTTCCACTCTCGGGTCAGCAGTCTTTTGCAGAAAGACGGTATTGTTTGCAAAGAACCACAGGAAAAAGGCAAAAGCAGCCAATAGGCTAAAACTCACGTATAACTAAATGCTATTTAAACGAAGAAACATAATGTTTTTTTTTTTCCCCTAGCATGTTTTCCTATGCAAATCCCCTCCCTGTTCAGAAAGCTCCATTTTTATTGAAACGAGGGGGAAGGGGAGGAAAGAAAGACATGAGGAAAGGGCTGATTCTGCACGGTACTGAGCCCTGCACACCTGATGGCTGCAAGTGCTGGGCATCTTCAGAAGGTCCTATCTCAGCACTCCCCTATGCTCCAGCAGTGGCATCAGCACAACTGCATGGTCATTAAACCTGAGCACAGCCTTGGCATTTCCTCCAGGAACCAGGGGTGTCAGAACAGTGGCTTTATCTTATCATTTTGGTAATCTGTAATCTGACCAGTTTCCAAAGGGTTAAGGCACACGAGCTCAGAGCAGCAATAACCATTAGGCAATAAGGAGGGTGCTGGAGCTGCTCTCCCTCCTTCTCCTCTTGCCCTCTCTCCCCTGCACCTTTCCCACTTTGATGCTGCCGCTCAGTCCAAGTGGCAGCTGAACCTGGACCAACCTCAGTGGCAGGGGCAAGTCAAGAAATCACTGAACAGCACTGCCCACCAGCAGCAGTGCCCACCAGCAGCACTGCCCACCAGCAGGGTCAGGGGCACTGCCCACTGACAGGGATGAGTGGCAGGGATCAATGCTCTGCCCTCACCCAGCACCGGCCCTGGCAGCCCCACCAACACCCCTGCTAAGCACCAGTGAAGCCAGGGAGCTGGCCCTGGCTGCCTGGGGGGCTTGCTGCCAGACCCTGGTGGCCGTGAGGGCGGCAGTGCCCGGGTTACAGGGCGAGGCTGCAGCCCACGCGTGGAGCCGGGCCACAGAGCGAGCGCCAGCGCAGCCGCCGGCACGAGAGCCCCTCGCAGGGCTCAGCATTACTCAGATCTGTCCACTTGCCAAGCCAAGCCTGAGAAAACATCTTGGCCAGTGCTGTCCCTCGAGCCAGATAAAATTCCTCCCCAATTACAGCCTGATATCCCTGAAGCCAGTGCTGAATTGTACTCTCTTTGGATGGGAGCTGAGCTCGCTCATCGGGAGCCATTCCACGCGGGGATCAGCAGAGCTCTGCACCAGGCATCCCACTAAATCCCAGTGTGGTGGGGCTGAAAAGGCCCTCTGGGCATCATCTGGTGCCACCCCCCGCCCCAGCAGGGTGACCCAGAGCAGGGCCCAGCAGTGAAGTGTCCAGGGGACAGCACTGGCACCATCCCAGGTGAGGGTGGCCGGGGTTCTGAGCACCCTGCTCTAGGTATTCACAGCCTTTGCAAGGTAGTGCTGCTGTATTTACCCTAACAAAAATAATGAATGTACTCAAGAAGTCATTTTTCATTTAAAGAGCACATGATTGGAAAATTCTCACCCACCTGTGACAGAAGCTGCTCCCTCTGCCCCGTGTCCAGTGCTGATGTCACTGCTCTGAAGGCTTGGCTGAGGCTCAGGTCAGGCAGGAGCTCTGATCCTCCCTTCCTTACCTGTTACACTGATATATGAACCTCTGTCCCTGTGAAGCTTGTGGGAGGACCATGGGGGAAAGGACAGAGAGGGATGGACACTTCTCTCTTCCAGTCTTCCTCCCTGCTATGGATTAACTGGTGTGAAATACTTTACTGCTGGCTGCTTTTTTTTTTAGAAGCAGCCACTCTCTACATGGTCATAAACCTCACCTAATTTATGGGATGCATCACCTTCCCCACCACCTCTCACTGCATTCCAGCTTCTCACTAAAACCCCCAATCTGATTTGAAAACCCTCTTCAAGAAACAGTAGATGGGAAGAATTTAAACTGAGAGACTTAAAGGGAGCTCATGAGCTCAGGCTTTGTTACCCAAGCTAAAAAAAATAAGACAAAAATACCCACACAGCATATGGAGGGGACTGAGGATGGGAACCCAAGGGGCTCCTGCCAGCTGAATGAAGCTGCCCTTGCCCAAACACCTCTAGTGAGAAGGCCATCAACAGCCCACACAAGGGTTAAAATAAACCAAGGTAGGATAATTTCTGATTCTGAGTGTGTCCCCAATGTATTCTCCAGCACGCTTGATAGAGAAGGAAGTCCAGGCAGTGGCCTTTCACATGACATCATAAAAGCCTAATTTATCACCAGCCACCAAACATCTAGAAAATCATAACATCCTTTCAGGAAAACCATGTGCAAAATAATCAGATTTACTTTGATGAAAGGTTTAGTGCTTGAGTCCAAGTAGGACACTACAAAGAATAACCCTTTGCAGGTAGCGGCGCACAACAAAGCAGGTCACTCCTAGCACTTCAAGCTCACCCTTCATCCATGAAAAGGCCTTTTTTGTGTTTCCTGCCCATAAACAGGAGTTTCTGTTCTGCACGTGGGTTTGACCAGGCTGCAAAGATAAAGCACTGGCCACTGGGAACCCGGGCTCGGTGGGCTGCTGGGCATTTCCTCAGCAGGTGACACCCACGTTTACTGCAGATAAAGGCACTGTGCTCCCCACTCCCACACCTCACAGGCCCTTGCAGCATGCTGGGGATGTGGGATGTTGGAAGGATGAAGCCCTCCCAGCTCACAGCACCACGGCCATGCTGACCAGGCTGTGTTCTGCCCGACCGCCCCTCAACACAAGGCAAGAGACACTCCCCTCATGTGCTCACAGCTCTCCCTGCTCTGTCTCTTCTGCATCACTGTTTACCCTGATGGTCCCAGGGGCTAAGTGCTGCTCAGCAGGTCGTGGATGGCCACAGAGATGGGTGTCTGGGACAAGCTGGCTGGTGTCTGTCTGAAGACGTGCAGATGCCAACAGCCATTCACTGCACTGAGCCTGCTGCTCAGTGACCTGGCCTTAGGCTTCTGATGGACAATGGCCACAGATTCTTCTGGTCTGACTGGATAAATAATCAGATTTTCCACACCATTCTTGGTAGTTTGTTTTTTTGTGTTCTCTGATCTTCATTAATAAGAATAACTTCCTATTACATTTCCTGCACAGGCAAGCCTTGAAAAAAAAAAGGTTTTTTTTCTATTCTATCACTCACTTTCTCTCAGAGTAGACATCCAGCTCACCAGACTGTTCCAAGCAATCAGTAAAATTAATACTACTATTTTATTTTCTTTTAAAGATAAGTATTTTCTTCTCTTCCATCTTTCCCTTTCCTTGGTATTTAATTTCTCTCACTTTCCTTGTTTAAACTTTTCCTATATTTTGACTAATTTATTTCCCTGTAGAATCTCATTTATCTCTCTTATTGTAAAAAATTTTTCTTTCCTAATTTGGTGTCTCTCCCAATTATGTCTCTCTCTCACTTGAGCTCCTCACACATCTTTTGAGCATCATTCTCTCATTCCTCACAAACATCCTCTTAAATCTGGCCTGACTCTTCCCCATCTCTCCCTCACCCTCAGAATATGTCACCTCATGCTGAGCTTTTGTTATCTTCTCCTCATTTCTGCTGGTGATCTTCTCACATTAATATTCTCCTATTTCCCCCAGGTACTCTGTACGTGTCCATATGGACCTGTTCCCTTCTCTTTCCCAGGGCTACTCCATCACAAACCAGACCCAGCTTTCTTTTCACTCAGCTTCTGAATTTTGTGGAGAATACTGCAGAGTTTGGGAGGCAATTTAACACAGCAGAGGTTTGCTGACAGGGCTGAAACTATGTTGAAATAAGGTTTAAAAGTGCAAAAAGATCTCCTCACAGTGCCAGTTTTAGTAGGGGTAAAAAGCAGATGCATTTTGCTATTACTGTCCACAGCAGCTGGCCATAAAATTCCACAGGTTTGGCAGTGCCTGCACCATATCTACTTTAAAAGCGTGCAGAATACACTCTGTTTCTTTCCAAAGCATCACCAAATGCAAATCCCACTTCTTGCATCTGTCCTCTCAATGACCTTCTTCTCTTAAACACTTTCAATTAAACAAAAAAAAAAAAAAAGGATTTTTTGATCTGGTACCAAAAAACTCTTCATTGTTCCACCCTGCAGCAGTCAAATATGAAAGAGCACTACAGAAGGAAAGCAGTTAGCATTTCCTAGTGGTCCTGCCCTGCTTGTCCCTCAAGTGCAAGCAGCAAACTGCTCAGCACAGCCGTGGGCAGAGGCTGAGAAGACCCCAGCACCTTCACCTGTGCAGCGCCTCAGATGCGAGGTGCCCCATCCATCCATCCATCCATCCATCCATCCATCCATCCATCCATCCATCCATCCATCCATCCCTGCTCCCTTGTGAGGGAAGGGTCTCGTGAGGCCACTGCACAGGAACTGGCTGCTGCCAAGTTTCAATATGAAAGACAGAGCTGTTCCTCAGACAAGTACTCCTATTTTTCATTCAGGTTTTGGCAGGGCAGAGACGCCAGGTAAGGGTCCCCCCAGACACTGCACAAACACTGAGGCAGCAGCCCTTTCTCCAAAAATCCATCAAAGTCAAACTCACCTCCTGCAATACTCTGTTAGAATTCATCTACAGCTTGCATCTCTTTTCCACTGCAGGTCCCCAACAAACCTTACGGCCTGGTTTGTTTGGTGTATTGCAGCGTGACGGGGCAGTGTGCATGGACACGTAAAGCTGTTAATGACACAACTGCCATGACTGAGACTCTAAAAAGCAGCTGAAGAAAGCCAGATAAACATCTTGGCATCTTCAGTCCATTTGTACCAGGAGCAGGACCTCACTGAGACAAAATAGAGCTGCTTCCCAGCAGCACTGCAGGGATTACGAGGGACCACCAGAGAAGGATGAGACAGGTTTTGTATAATTAAGCAATAATAATGATGTTACAATGGCAAGCAAGTACTGTCACCCCTGTTTGACACAGCTGGGAGGCAGGATGATTTAGGGACCAACACCTTGGAATGAGAGGGAGGAGCAGGAAAAGAACCCAGGCTGTCTCCCACCATTCCCCTCTGATATATAGTTTACTACAGATAAATCTGCCCAAGTGTAATCTGCCATAATCTGCCCTGAATAAATCCTTGCCACTGATTTGTAGTGAGCAGCTGCACAGCAGCAAACTGCTCCGAGGAGGAGAGGACACACAGCACTTTGATGCAGCAGGTGACTTATTTAACCACATATTTATTGTTTGCCTAAACTTTCATTTATATTTCTGCCCCTGGATTTTCTCTTACAGCTTCTTTCACATAATAATCAAATATCCTAGTAATATTTTCCCTCTCCAGGCCCCTATTATTGAGTTCTGAGTAACAGAACTCATCAGTTTATTGGTTTCTCTTCTACGCTCTAAAGAGAGCTCTTTCAAAGATTTTCTCTACACATAAAAGGTCAGAGCAGAAACTTAACATGTTAGAGATTTGAGATTTGTGCAATCACAGGATCCCACAACTTTCTGCTTTACAAAAACAAATGCACACACACACACACACACACAAGATGATATTAATTACAGGACTTCCAAGCTTCCACCTCCACTACATCCCACTGCAGCAGCACACAACTGAACCATGAAACAACCCCAAATTCAGTAACCAGAACGATGCTGTAAATGAGCTTCAGGACACAGCAGCACAGGGCACATGGCAGCACTGCACATTTCTGTGGTCCTGAGGTTTGATTTGAAAATACAAAGACTAGAATTGTCCACTGATATAGAAAAATACCACATTAACCCAGATGGGCTGCCTGGTAGTTTACACAAATAATACCCAAGTAAGCCAACTGCATCTTTTTAAACTGGACCAGTACATCTTTTAACAGCACATGCAGCGGGAGTCCTGTGAACTTACTACTCCACACAGGCAATGAACTGAGAGAGCTCCGACTTTTCACAGCATCTTTGGCATCATTCACATTTAAGTAACAATGGTCAGGATGATTTTCATCAGCATGAAAAAGAAGCTGCATGTCATGCAGAGGCAGCACTGTCTCCCCATGCCTGCTCTATGCCTGCTCCAGCACGTAGGCAGCAGCTGGCACCTCCACAGCTCCATCATTACTCCTGCTTTTCAAATTACCCCTGTCACACAGGTTAGGAAAACATCAGTAATTAAACATAAACAGCATCATAAAATAATAGTCAGAAAAAAATTAATAATCATCCAAAAGAGCATTTGGGGCACCTCCCTAAACCACCTTGGATTTCTGCCCCTTCTGCTCTGACAATTTTCCTCCGTGTACATTTTAATTATTTCCTTCACAAGTCCTTTAAGGCAAAGAAGTTTGTAGAGGCGGGAAAAAAAAGCTCGAGTTAGAAGTGATGAGAACAGGGATATGCCAAAGACAGAAGTGCTGATTAAGTTTTGTCTGAGCAACTGCAGCCATCTGAGCTCAGGGCACAGACACGCCTCGCTGCGATGCTGCTACTGGGGCTGTGGGCTTTAACTGCACAATTTCAGCAGCTGCTTGGTCCTCACCTGTGCCATGCCCTACAGCTGGCCACAGGGCACAGCACCCTCAGCTCACCGTACCATGCTCAGGATTTAAACCCTACGCAGGCCAGAGCAGCAGCTCTGCAGTCCCGCAGCCACACGCAGCTCGTGCAGGTTTTTGCCTCCTTTTGCTCAAACAGTCAACTAGCAAACTCAGTTGTTACAGAACCAGCACAAACCAACACCTCAATACAGCTGTGGCTTTGGGCTGTGTTATTACCAGCCCTGAGCAGGCTGCTGCAGCCTGTTTTCCTACACACTGAACACAAACCCGACCAGCCGTGGGGGTAACGGGACCTTTGCCGTCCGCAGTCATTATTGGGTAGAACTGTGTGCAACATGTGATCTTTCATCTTAGAAGACATGCAAATATTAGGCAAAAAGAGCTTTGTTTTAATCTGCTTTACTTCCAGAATAGTTAGTTATTCAGGTATGTAACCAAAAGGTGCAAGCAACTCCATTTAGCCCATGTTCTGCATCAGAGTGATGCAGGGAGACTCGTGCCTGCCTTCACAGAACAGAAAAAAGGGCAGCAGTGCACATGGTGTTTCACACATTCAAATCCACATATGAAAAGCACATTTAGAGATGGTTTTTGTTCTCATCACGTAGCTTCTGCTCTGGCGTGTGCCTTATGTATTTTCATACACACTTCAGCACCTCTCTGAAACCAATCTCTGCTTCCCACACTAAGTGCTTCACTTTCTACAGTCAGTGAACTGCACAGCTGACGGTGACAGAGGTGTGACCCTCCTGCTAGAGGCACACCAACCCACCTGCTGGGATCCCTGGGCAGGGAATTCCCATTTCTGGGGAGGAGGGACCTGAACGTTCTCACACAAACTGCCACTGAAACCAGGAGGAGCCTGGCCAAGCAGGGACGGAGTGGCCTGAACACAGCCAGGCTGTGTACTGTTCCCATCAGTGCTGTGACATCCCTCCAGGCTGACCTCACACACTGCACAGCAGGAAGAAGTGAACTGTCTGCATCTCCCTTTATTCCTGCTCTTTCCATATCTCTGAGATTTAGCCTTCTTCCCTTTTTCATCCTCCCTTTGGCATTTTTCTACTGCCTGCTTTCCTTTCTCACCATCACCTCCCTCCCCATCTCCTCGAAGGCTCCATCCCTTGTCTTACTGCTACCCAGCTCAATGCAATCCCTGTCTTCTGCTTTCCTGAGGCGTTCCTACCTTCCACACACGTGTGTATATATTTATGTATATATACACTTCAATCTTTGGTCACATCTCTGGAGAGGGTGTTCGGTTAAGTTGGCTCCCTTCACTAATCAGCATTCCAGCAGAGTTTGCTTGCCAGGACCGGGGCAAATTATACTCAGATTCATTAATTAAGATGTAATAAACTCCATTTACTATTTACCAAAGTGCCACATGTGACCAAAAAAAAAAGGATAAAAGAGGAGAAAAGTTATATGAAACCAGGAGACCCTCTGGCTGGTTTATGGACCCAAAGTCTTTCTGGGAAGGTCACAAATCTCCAAGATATCTCCACACATTAAGTTTTGCACTTGGATTTCTCATTTAGCTGAAAGATGTGTAAAAACACATGCAGCCAGACAGCTCCTTGGCTATACATCTAAGGAAGCTCAAAGCATAAGTTATTACTTCCAAAGTCAATTGTAACTTATGCTTACTAAATTGGCTCCAGATCCACCCTTTTCAGACAGTAGTATAGTAATAATTTATTCTTTTGGTGAAAAGCACCCATTTTAGCTAAACCACACCCTCAGCTGGGAGTCTCCCCAGCAGAAGTGTCAAAAGCAGAGGGGTTCAGGGGTGCATGGGGCTACTGGGGGCCAGTGGAATGGGGGTGAATAAAGCACAGTGTGTAATGGTGTCTGTCAGTGGATGAAACACATAACCTCTGCTGAACTCAGGACAGCACTGAACCTCTCCTGAACCCAGGGGGTCCACGACTCCAATGCAAGAGGAAAATCTGGGCCTGTGGTTCAATCATCACGTTAAACAGAGAGGTTTCCTTGCTGTTAACATCCATGCAATTTATGGCAGAAGCCTCACAGAGAGTGGTGAAACCACTGCAGCTTTCTGGGCCTGATGCTTTGATCTGTGCCCTGGACGTCTGTCGTGTTCTCTCTCCTCAAGGAGACAACATTTATGTTGTACACAAATACAAGACGAGGGCTCTGCACATCGAACTGTGGCAGGCATCTAACCCAGATGCCAAGTGAAGAGCCTGGCCAACTCAGAGACATGAAATCTACACCACCAGGAGCCTTTCTCTCACTAATTACACTGGAAATGAGATAAATGACTTACAGGAATTTACCCCTTCCAACGGCAGCAGGGACTGGAAGCGATTTGCTCCGCCACAGGGTTAACCTGCCCACCAGAGGTTGCTTCACCAGCTACCTGCAGGAGCACTGACCCACATACCTGGCAGAGGTGAATGCCACATCCCCAGCTGCCCCAGGAACCTCCCCATGGAGGAGCAGCAGCTGAAGGAGAGAACTGCAGAAACACACTTGTTGCCAAACGGTGCACTGAGGGGAGGAGGAGGGGAGGAGAGGCAGATGGGGAAATCACTCTGCAGACTGTGCTTACTGGCACAGCCAGCACCCGGGGCAGCACTTATTCAGGTGCTGAAATTACAGAGGTAAGTTTTATGATGAGAAATCTGTTCCTCATATGACAGCTATATTTCTCATCATGGATCATAAAAAGCAGATGATCCATCAGATAACTACTTGATTGTAACGTGCATCACAATAAAACCGTCAACTTTCTGCTCTGTTTTACGACCCTGGCTACGTCTGGAATGCTGTCAAGAGGGATGCTGATGTTCTCTTTGGGTACAAACTGACTCAGGTCCCTTCTGGATTGCTACATGTGTGGTAGTAGATAATAAGAATAATGAGAAATGATAGCAGAATTACCTCTAGCTTTGCTACCAGGAAGATCACTATATTACCACCAATATAACTTTACTGAGTATTTTTCTTGGACTGGATCATAAAGAGGAATCTTAATTGTCTTAAACATCTTTCCTCTTCTTTTTCAGTCCTCTATTTCCCCTGACATTACAGATCTTTTCCACAACGACAAATTCAATAATAGTAATGATAGTAATAAAACAAGTGTTTGCAGTAACTCACATAGTTCCATATTTCTATAACAACAGTAATTTCTTATCTTTACATAGTATTCATTGTCAGATAATTTCTAATCCTTTTCCTCTTAGAGACAGACAAACAAAAAGGTGAAACTACTTCTCCAAGATTGCAGAGCAAGTAAAACTCCTGGTTTATCTAAGTGCATGTAGTGGAAACATGAGCTTTGTACCTGTAGTCCAACACCCCAGAAAGACACGTTACCAACAGCAATTTAAAATAAGACTTAGAGATCTGCTCTTGCAGATTGGTGTGATCTCAGCAGAGCACTAAAACTGGAAGAAGAGTTGTCCTTACTGATGTGCAGCCTGCCTCTGCTTGGCGAGGTTCCAACTCCACTAAACAAACCAAAACAAACGAACCCTCTGGTCTTGCACAACTCTGCCAGGAGAGCTTGCACGTCCTCTGGACAATTGAGGTTGCTGTTAAATTGTGGGGTTGATCCATCACATGTTGAAATCGACACCATTGAACTATAGCTCGATATTCCAATTGGCTCTGCAGGGAGGAACAGCAGTTCTGTAACCAGCCAGGACATTGAGTCACTTAATTCTTAACCTTAACCAAAGGGGTTAAAGCAATATGCACTTCATATTGCCCTGCAAAAGCTCATCTCTGTGTGGTATTAGAGATGACTCTTGTTCATTCCCAGTACTAGATTTCAGCCATTTTCCTCTTGGCTGCATGGTAAAATTCAGATTTTTAAATAAGATCCTTCTTCCCTTCATGTTCCCATCCAAACAGCAGGAGCAGCAGGGTTTCTCCTGAAAACTGACAACAAAATTTGCCTTTGGAGAAAGACCAAGCATGGAAAACTTCAGCGTGAACAACAACTGCTTCAGAAAATGATGAGTGCACCAGCCTGGTAGGGGAGCTGTACAGGAACATGTTTTGCCATCTCAAATTCAACAGACCTCATCAAGCTCTCATCTTAATGCACCATAAGCACAGACCCTTGAGGTGTCTTCTGGTTCAGTCCAGGCCACCTCCACTGCACATGGTCTGACCAGCCCTTCACCCCAAATCTCACCCTTCCTTCAAGAGGCAGCAAAGAATAGCTTAACCTGCCTCAATAATCTGATTTCTGCCCCAGCTGCTGGGAAGTCTGGGCTGTCCCTCCACCAGGCTGGTGAACTCACACCCCCTGGGCCAAGCACCAAACTCCCGCTGGGTTTTGCTGGGTTACACAAATGCTTTCTCTTTTGCAATAGTTCCAGCAGAGGTACAGACAGCTCCCAAGGGGACTCTAAGTGGCAGATATCTGTCCCCAAAGCCAATTGTGCCCATGTGTCTGCTAAGTCACTAAGCTCCTTGTGCTGAGTAGCTAAATCAGAAATGGAGAGGCTGAGCCTGTCTCATTCCTTGGCATCTCACCCTACAGACACTGGGGACCAGCAGAGAGGAGGGGAGATAGGTTAGGTGATGGGAGCTGTGCTCTGGAGCCAGGAAGGCAAAATGGGCAGGAGTAGGGATGGCACTTACAGATCAAAAGGGCTGGCTCTCTGTTGCCAGGCAGGTGTCCTCACTGCAGGTCCAGAGAGGCTTGTGTGTCACTGAGGTGATGAAAGGGGCTTTAACACCCACCTAGTTGTGTGCAAATGATGCTACATGTAGTAATGTGCTTATCAGATGGAAACAAATGCACAGGGGTATGTGAATTGCAAAATGGAACAGCAACACCAAGCAATCCATCTTCCCTCCCCCTTTTTGGTCAAAATTACTATATTTAAACCAAGGCACATAACTGGAAATAGGGAGTTTTAGAAAAGCATCATGTCTTACCTGTCAGCATTCCTACAGTCCTTAGGTTTAATCTAATAGGATGATTATTTCATCCTGCAGATGAGACATTGCTATTTCAAGGTAAGAAATAATTCTATTTTAAGTCATATTTCATTTTACAGTGAACCTCTGAAGAACAGGCCTGCATTTTCAAACACAAGAATCATATTGCTTTTAGATACTTCTGGAACTACAAGCACCAGATATAAAACAAATAGAGATAAGACACCCTTCTTTTTCCTCAATGTGGTTACTAATTTCTGAATTCCAGTAGCTCTCTACGGTCTGTAAGCAGCATCCTCACATGTAGGAAGACAGAAGCTCCAGTGTTTGATAAGCAGAAATTCCTTTTGCTAGAGAATCAAACTGTGGTCCTGCCTTTCTCTAAGTAAAACATTCAATATCTCTCCTTCATGACAGTTCATCCCAATAGCAGGACACACATTTGGTGTTGTAAGGGTTTGCTGCTGCACTTTCTCCTCGGGGCTTCTTCCCCCCCTTGCAGCAAAAGCTCTCTGCCAAGCCAGCCTAGTTTTCTCCTCGTGTTTTAACTGGGGCTAACTGGAACCATCTGCCACATGACTCAGGGGCTACACTGAACCTTAGGGAAAAGCCCATTCCTATGCCAGATCTCAGAGGTTTCAGCCCTGCTTTAAGAGATTGCTATTTTCTGCTAAGATTTCATATAGTGGGAGTTTGATTTTGGGCACAGACATCATCATGGAGCAAAGGGCTTAACGAGACACCTGCCACATCTGCTGAGCAAAGGTGAGCAGCCAGGGCTGCTCTCTGGCCTCCAGCATGATGCTGGGGGGTCACTCTGCACCTCCACAACCCAGGGTGCTTTAGTTCCAGCCTGGAGCTGGCAGCTTCACTCGGGCTGCCACCGCTGCTGGGGTGCGAGATGCTGCACTTGGAATGGGCACTGGTGTGAGGAGGCACTGCTGCTCCTGCTGCTGGCAGCCCCAGAGAAGGCAGCAGGTCCTCAGTGGGACCTGTGAGTGGGTCAGGGGTGTGGGGAGCAACCTCGTGCCAACTGCATGCTGCCTGGAGAGGGATTCCCCTCGACACAGCCTGGCCACTGCCCTGCTCTTGGCCGAGCCGTGAACACGCAGCATCGCCTTACTTCAGCTGCTATTAGAATGCTGCATACAAGAAACTCCTGCTGGTTTAACAGCTCTTGGAAAAAAGAATACAGCATTTGTCTCCGTGGAATAAAATCCTTCAAGATCCTGGCAATTAGTTGAATGAAGCAACAGAAGCAACGAAAACACTAACAGCGCTAAATAACGGGAACCAAACTCGAGCAGTTTCCCCTGTGCCAAGAACCATAGAGACCTGATCTTGAGTTTTGGCAGTTCTGCCTTTTAACAGAGCTCCCAGTGGTTTATATTGGTCTAAAAATTAGTATCTGTTTCCATGAGTTCAGTCTTCTCATTCCTCCTAAAAGGCAGTTTGTAGCAGCAACGAATCCAAATAAATTGTACGTTATGGGGAGTACCACTGGGAAATTTACTGAACAGGTGAAAGGCTTTTGGTGCCTCCTGCTAAACATCTCTGGCTGGACCAATCAAGGGTGAAGAATTTTCAAGTCACTGTCAAGAGCTGAACTACTCCACCCAGCACTAGACATCTCTCTTCCATACACTCCCAAAGTGCAGTGACAAAGCACGACAGACCTCTCCAAATATTGTAGCAACAGCCAACAATGGCATAAGACAATGCTGCAAGATAGGGTTGCACACAGGGAGTGTTGCTGGCCTTGAAGTCACCTCTTGAAGTGTGGTAACACCCCAGGGTGTCTCCTGCCATCGCATCACTCAAATATGAACTACAAAAAAAAAAAAGAAACCCCAGAACTTTAAAGAAATCTATTTTCAGTGAGGATTTATTAGAAGATGGAAGCTGGGGAGAAGACTGATTTCTGCAGCTTTCATTCCCACTTGGGTCCCATGTGTGTTCAGAAAGGTGGCATCTCCCGAGGGAGAGGCAGTGCTGAGCAGAGGCATCTCAGTCACTTCACCTTCCCTGGGCACATGGCCTATTCTGGGGTCACCTGCAGGCAGGTTCCTGAAGCTCAGTGGGCTTGGGTCACTTTCCCCCCGTGTTGCTTGCACGGTCCTGTGGGTATCTGTGGCTCTGACCCCCTGTGCAGTTCACACCAGAACTAGTAGATATATATAGCCAAGTATTTCAAATGTCTTCATTCCTCTGAGCAAATATTTTCAGATAGCATCCCAACTCAAAAGTTTCCACGTTTGATTCCAAGTGAATCTTTTCTGTCACAGTGTTTATGTTTGGCTACCTGCCGAATCAATCCTGCAGGTTTCTCTGGAGCTGGGCTGGGAAGGAATTTGGCCTATCCTCTTTAAAACACACTGTGCCTGAAAAGATGTGACATGATGCCAACTGGCAGTAGTTTATCTTCAGTTTTGAGATAAATAGAACCTGTTTTCTAAAGGGCTGAGGTACATCCCTAGGACCACTGCTTCATGGGAAGAGAAAAAGTGTTTCCCTTCCAACTGCAGCCACCTCACCATGTTGAAACCCAGACACTGAATGGCACTGTCATCAGAAACAGCAGAAACACAGGATTAAATGACACGTCAGATCTGAAAGAGATGTGCAACAGATCCCTCTGATTGAGAGCCACATCTGACCTGCTAGCAGCTGAGGACTGTGCTCCCCATCCTGCAAAGGCAGCTCTGACCATACCTTGTATTTGCTGAGATCACTACTGAGAACACCTGGTGGGATACTGCACACAAAGTGGGGAGTAAACTGCTGCTTCATGGTGGGTGTGCACTACTGGACCCTTGGGAGGACACACAGCCTGAGCCCTCACTGCTGGGGACAGCTCTCACCTGATACAGCCACAAGACACCATCCTTGCAAGCAGGAGTGCCTGACACTGTGCACTCCAGAGCTGCTGGCCTGTGTCTCACACACAGCTCTTAGTATTTCAGGTATACTGCTGACTGTACCTGATCTGATTGTCATGCACAGAACTACTACAGCAGACCCTCCAGGAACACAGGTGGCAGGACACTCCAGCAGCCAAAACCAAGAGTGTCCTGGAGCAAGGGCACCCTTCCAGGAGCCTGGGGATCACAGACAGACATGTCAGAGGGACCTGGCCCCAGAAGAAACAGCAGCCATGAACCATCCCATAGTCAAACTGGTCCTCCAAACTCCATTTTGTCCTCAGCTACTGCTTTCACCAGCTCACTCCCCAAGGTCAGTGTAAGTATGGCACTTCAGCTCTCACTGATGGGCAGTGAAGGATTTTTGATTCATGTAACTTCAGTGCCATAAATATCCTCTTAAAAATGTTCCTATTCCTCTCCCTAAGACCTTCATATATCCAAAAAGCCACAATCTCACCTCATCTTGCTGCTGCTCCAGTTTCCTTTGTTGCACACCTCTTTTCCACGTGCCACATTCCCCTCCATACCACCTCCATTACCTACCCCTCTCATGTGTCTTTCTGGCTCCATCTGTTCCATTCACCCTACTGAGCCTTTCAGACTTTGGCTATTTCTGCCCTTGTCCATTTCTCTGAAGGGTTTTTTGACTCCCCCATCCACTGTTTTTTTTTTTCCCCACCACCCTTACATAGCAAGACCATGTGCTAGCTACTCCACCTCCCACGGGCAAAGCCTTCCAGATGGAGCCAGTGAAGGCAGAGGGAGCACAGGGGCTGCCTTCCCTCCTGGGTCCTTCCCCTGAGCCAGGAAGAAACACAGCATGAGATAAGCAAAGGGTCAACAAGTGCCTCCTTACCTGGTGCTGATGGCATGGGTTAGCCCATCCTTCTTGCAGAGCACTGCATGGGACCTCTCCCCATGGGACCAGTCACCAGGCCATCCATTCCAAGCTCTGAGTATAGAATACAATGACTCCCTCTAGTGCTGAGCCCTCCCAGACCTTCCAGGACTGGCAAGACTTGGGCACGGATGGCAGCTTCCCTTCATCAAGTGAACCTACTTGGAGGAAGAACAGAAGTGCCCTTCTCTCAAAAGAAAACCAGACCTGCTTTAAAGGTTGTCACAGCACCAGGAAAGCTACATGCTGGCATTGAAAGCCTTCTTCTTGAAAAGCAATAAAAACCAAATAGCAGAAAAGTGATGTCATTTCTGACATTGTTGGTGTGGAAGCCCCCAGTTGGAGGCATTGTAAACCATTTCCAATCTGCTTTTACACAGGCCTAGGAATCAGAAAGAAAACGCCGGTGTTTAATGCTTAAACCAAATGTTTAATTTTGGACATCCCCACAGAGCCACACTGCAGAGGGGAGATTGCTGTTAAAAGCCCAGATTCCTTCATCTTCCTGACACTGAATCCACAGTGTAACAAAAACATTTTGAAACTAATGCAGAAATAGTTCTAACTGGAGCATTAACATAATTTACTTCAGACATGTTCATCAGGATCATTTATATCTTACACATGTGATGTGTAAATATTCCCCCTCCCTATTCATATACAGTCGGACTTTATATATGATATATAAAAACACTCCCTTACAAAGTATGATTCATTGGCTTAGCAGTTGGTGTTTTAGCTTTTCCAGCGTGTTCAAAAGCAGTTTATACGTTTGGAAGTACGATGTATATAATCATTACTGCTTTAAGTGGGGTCTCATCCCATCTGCATGAGCAGACACATCACATGTGCTAAGCTAAGCCCTGAAAACTACTGAGACCATTTGAAGCTGTGGCAGAGCTGTGAGCCAAGCTCTTTTTTGGCTCTTTCTGTGCCAACAGACAGTGGTTTACTGCCTGGTTTATAATTATGCACAGGGAGCATCCCTGATGAACCCCAGAAATAACACATTGAATATATTAACTATTATGACATTTTACCTGGAAAAATTAAACACTCTAAGTGTGTGTAAATTGTGATTTATTTCTAAAACTCATAACACACAGTGATTTTTACAGGTTAAAAAATGCATGTCAATGACATACAAGCCACAGCATGGCCACATCTCAAGCCCCACTTCAAAGCAGGGTGTTACAGTTGTCTATTGACAACACCATGTTTAATTTTTTTTTGCTTTTCCAAAACGATGACTGGAAATTATTTTGGCTGAAATTTCCCAAATTCCTCCTCTTGGGGTAGACAACACAGAAAATCTCAGCCAGCGTGAACCAAAATATAGGAACTTGCTCGGGAAAGAAATAAAAATGATTTGAGGGGAAATTTTGTGTAGTACAAATAAGGTAAAGGTGGCAACACCTTTTTTTTTTGACAGCCTCAGCAGGCTGGCACACCCTGGCACACCATGTATGCAGCAGAGACCTGCCTGTGAGCTAAAGACTCCTGATGCCCCGGGAATCCCCCTTTGCCCAGACAGCGCATCTGGGGGCTGCCTGGCAGTGATCTTGGCTATTCAGGCTGCCACACAGTGCCCTGGGTAGCAGGAGATGATGCACAGCAGGGAACTCACTGCTGCCTTGTCAGAGGGCAGCCCAGTGTGGCACCCTGCCTGGCCCACGGTCCCCACCCACCACGCAGCTGGTGCCCAGCGGGACCCCCGCCCCGGGCCAGGCCCCTGCGGGGGGCTGCCAGGAAGGCTCCTCTGCCCAGGCTGTGCAGGGGAAGGGCTGGCTCCTCACCACGTGAGCGGGTGATCAAAGTCTGGCAGTTGTACCTTATCTGCCGAGGATCATAACTCAGGACTGGAGCTGCTCCTCCCCACCATTAAAGGCCGCTCAATCACCGCAGCGCAGCCCGGGCGCTCCCCGCCAGATGTTATCACTGCAGCCCCTCTTATAAACTGATGCTGAAACCCGAGTGGTTGATGAGACTGGCTAAGCAGTTGTACCTTTGACCCGATTGCATTAAACTTGCCCTATCAATTTAAGCTTAGTATAAACACCATTTCCCAGAGTCCCTCATGACTTCAGTAGTGAGAAGAAGCTGACTAAGCCTAAACATTTTTTAACAGCAATCTTGTCTTACAACACCAAGGGGATTTGCCATGTATCTGGGGCTTTATAAAACCATATGAACATGCTGAAAGAATTAAAGTCCTTTAAAAAAGCAAAATTGATGGTGACAGTCCTTTTAGAAAACCAGTTTGTAGAATGTCAGCACGGGAAGAGTTGGAAACGGGACTAAAATAGTTCAAAAAATACAACAGATTTGTGTTGTTTCACACAGTTGTTCCTGAACACTAAGATTTAGAGTTAAAAGGCAAAACAAAGCAGTCTCCCAAACTGAATTCACCACCAATTAAAAAGAATTTCCCCTTGGCACTCAAAGCCCTTTCGGATACATCACTCATCTGAGATCTCCCATAACACAGAGCATCCTTGTCCTGCCATTGCAGATCCACTCCTAATGAAGCCTGGTCCATTTCACAGGGAGGGGATTCAGTTAAGCCTATCAGAAGTTTCTGTGAGCTACAGCTGATGGTGCAGCACAGGGTCCCCTGAGCTTGGCTGGGCTGGGTTTGGGGACAGGCAGAGGAGTGGAAGTGTCTGCAGAGCTCAGCTGGTTGCACTGATGCCTACACAGGGACAGAGCGATGCTCTGGTGCTGCAAACCTCAGCCAGGCAATGGGGAACTGAACTGCAGCATAAAACAGGCTGCATCTCACTGGGATGCTTGTGCCCTGGCCCTGCTGCAGGACAACACCCTGTGGGTTGAGCAGGTGGTTATCCCTGCTCCCTTTAGCAGAGGTAGTCAATGCTCTACAGCACTGAACCTCTGGCCTAGACTTAGAAAAGGAAAACCAAAAAGACCCACCCAAGACTGGTGCTCATCTTCAAACAGAAGCTTTGAGTTTCCCATGGGTTACAGCAACGTGACAAACCCATCAGTGGAATTGCTGCTGGAAGAGCAAAGAGGAATCGTGGGGAGCAAAGCACAGTGATTTCATGCTTCTGGATATTCATGCAGAACACAACCTGCAGCGCTGGAACACGGAGCACATCAAGAGCCAACAAAAAAATTACAAACTTGTTCTACTGTTTTGAAATCTAACAAAGCAAAAATATGCATGGAAAAAACAAAGGAACCCCCAACAAACATAAAACCCCAATCCAACCAGCAACTACTGCTACTTAAATAATTATGGAGGAGTTTTTCAACAACTAATTTACCTAAGTTGCTACCTCAGTTACTCTGCAGCAGCAGCAGCATCTGACTTTTGTTAAACTAAACAAATGTCAGTATTCCACTGAGGGAGGAAAATACAGACAAGGGGAAAAGAAATATCTGGCATGTAATTTTACATTATACAGAGGAAGAAAGTAATCTGGAACTTGATGAAGAGTTCTTCTGTGATTCAAATTAAAGCAGGGTCCTTCTATGCAAATAAGCAAAGCATACATTTAAATAACAAAAACTAACTCCAACATTAAAAGACTTGCACAAACTGCTTGCCTAGCAGAAGGCATCTTGCTTCTCATTACAGGCACCTTCCATAATGTCAAAGATAGCACAAAACTGAAGAACTTGGTAATGTTTAAATTTGAGAAACAGGAGTGTAGAGGAGGCTCAGGCTAGAAAGCAAGCTGGCCCAGCATGAAGGCTGCCATGATGGACAGGAGTTGGGAGGCAAGAGGGAAAAGCTGGAGATAATGCACTTGAAGACCACAAACAAGAGGCTCCCTGTGTTCAGAAATCACTGGTTAAAGAAGAACCTGGAGGTACCACTCGTGGCAGGTGGGTGAAGGAAAATGCCATCTGCCCAGGTATGGACCAGGTGTCCTTTCAAACACTGCAGCATTTAAACACTACTCCTGAAGTGCTGAAAAACAAAAGGGAGTGGAACTGGAGCAGATATGAAGGAAATGTGTAAGGGTGGTCAAGGGGTGCTCAAACATCTAACTATTTGTTTAGGCAGCCACAGTGCAGCTCAGGGGTGGCAGAGCCCGTGCCCTGCAGTCCCCTGCGAGATGTTGCAGCACCACCAAAGAGCTATTTATGTGAAGGCCAAAAGTGCCAATGCAGTGGGAGATTAGAAGAAATTCCCATCCGTAAGCTCAGGCAGGGTCTGGGCTGCTGTGCAGTGAGACCAGCCAGGGCTGAACACCCTCGTGAGGTTTAATGTGCAGTTAACGAGAAGGGTTTTGCGACGCGATACCTGCACTGGAGATGAAGGGAAGGGATCTTCCAACTTGCTGTTAGCAGCATGGCTAGAACACGAGCATCAGCATCTGGTAATGCTCTTATTCTTCTTGATGATTTAATATCTTAAATTTATGGCATACTTCTCGACCGAAAGGATCCCAAAGCACTTAAAAAGCTGCAGTTGATGTGCAGCCTGCGAGCAGAGGCTTCATTCACTGCAGAAACAGAGCTGCAGCACAGGTGAGGGCAGCAGCTGTTTAAAGTGTGGTCATACTCAAACTATAAAGAAGTGTTTACATTTTATAATAGGGAAGACAAAAGTGGCCTTTTGGGGGAGAAAGTATTTTCACTGGAAAAATGTACATACTCTGTATTTCCTATTTTCTTCTCCAGGCAGGAGTTCTGCTGTTGATGTCATGGAGGGACCAAGGTGCAGCCATCCTAACAGAACGAAGGCAAAAATATTTCCCCTGTTCCTGCTTCTACTACCCATGAAAATAATTTTGCTATGTGTAATGTTGCAAATCAATCACTACTCTCTTAGTTTAGGTTCCCTCCTGCCTTCTTCAGGGGATATTAGCTCAGGAGATTCATTAGGACTTGATCAAGTTAATAGCTGTAAATCAAAGAGGATGCTGAAGCATGTTTGTGCAGGATGCCCCAGTGGGCAGGACAACTTCATGCTGCCTTCTCTGGAATGCACGAAGCCCCCCCAGGTCGGACTGGACCTCTGCAGGCCACACAGAAAGGCTTGGGCAGCTGTCACACCCGACCCTCCATGAGACTGGTGCATGAGCAGAGTGATGCTACAAAACAGGAGTAACACACAGAAACTGCAGAGACAGGACTACTGTTACTGGCAACACCTGAAACAACAGGGCAATGACAAGTGGTCATGGGCTCAAGGTCTGTTGTTCTGGAGGCTGCAAAGTGAGCAGCAGAAACAATAAAAATGAAAGACTCTTCAGGAAAAAGTTTACAGTAAAAAAGTTTATAGCAAAAGCTGAGCACAACTGAATGCATTTGAAATCCAGCTAAGGAGAAATCAGTGCCACATCAACTTGGAAATAACTTCCTAAAAATAAACCAAATAAGGAAAGTCCCTTTTAATGGTAAGAAATCAAGGTTTCTGTACAGAGCAGCTGAAGCAGCCTGAGATGTGTCTCCTCCATGGCTTTTTTTTGCAGCCCCCCCTGCCTTTACTCTGCATTCCATAGCTCAACTGGAGAAGTCACCCGCAGGTCACACCACTGCCTCCAGTGCTGATTGAACAGTGTTTGGAAGTGTGTCTTTGCACTGGTGACACACACAACCCGTGTAGGTTGGATTTCCACGTGCAGTTGTTACCCGAGCCCCCCGCTGCTGCCCCGACCCCCCATCCTCTTCCTCCTCCCGGCTCCCACGCTCCCAGGGCAGGCTCCCACGGGGCTCGGGGAGGTTTGAGACAAGCTCACTCCTTTCCAGGAGGCTCTGCTCCCAGAACACACGCCCCTCAGATGACTCCAGGGCATCAGCTCACCTGAAGTATCTGACAAGGGCTTCCTTGTAAGCAGCAGCAGCAGCGAGGAGCCCCGTCAGGACCGCACTAACCACCGTGTCACTCATCGGATTATCAGACAACCTCTTGCAGGAAAAGTGCTTCCGTGTTCTGGGCTGCTGGAAAGATCAGCTGGTGAAAAGCTGAGGCCTCCCTCTTGCCCCTTTTTTGCACCAGCCTGGGTGAACAGAGGAAAAAGGGGACCCAGTGGCTCTGTCCCTGGCCCCTGGTGCCTCCCCTAGGACATCACTTCTCCATAACGCCTTGGCCATCCACCTGATGGACAGAGAGCTTAAATTTCCTGACAATCCAACCTCCCTGAAACACCTCACACGCTCTGGGGACCAGCTGGACAAACACCCTCCCAGCCCAGAGTGAGGCCCAAGCTCAGCCCTGCCATGCCTGCATTACCTCCGTTCAAGGTGTTTGACTTCGTACCTGTACAAAGACATTCCTCATACATGGCTCCTGTTTTTTTGCTGTTTCTGTTTTCCTAGTGTATAATACTCTGTGTACACAGACAGACACCCAGGCAGGCAGTTTCTGTTTCACAAAGTGGGAGATTTCTGCATGCTCTGCTGGAGTGAAAAAGAATCCATAGTCAAGAACAAACTGGCCAACGATTCAGTCTGCCAGTGCATGCTGTAACTGGATTGCAAGGGGAAGATAGGAAATCAGCGTCACATAAGGGACCCATCCTAAGCATAAAAAGAAGAGAGGGGAAAACCAATCTAAAAAATCTTTAAAAATCCCATAATTTTTGAACTAGAAAAAGAGAAGCAATCCCAAACCATCAATTACTGAAGCATGTGAATACGATTTAGAACACATTTTGAAATTGAAAAGCTGAAATGCCTTGGATCCAATTTTAAACAGGTTTTGCATGGCGTAACACCATTGATGTCAGCAGAATAATACCCAAGTTATACATTTGTTAACATCAGGTTGGTGCAGGGTTGCAGTGCAGGGATGAGAATCGCTTTGGAAGCAGAGTTTGAGATGGAAGGCTGCATGCTAATGCTGAATAATCTGCTGGGAGATTATTTGCTTTCTTCCCACACAGCCAAGCTACACACTAATAAATGCTACCGCAGAGACCGTCACCTCCTAAGGCATGAAGCAAACCGGTAATATTCTAACATTAACAGTAATTAATATTCTCTCTTGTGAATATTGTTCAAATAAAAGGATGTTGTATTTTAATACATGTTTACTGAGACTGTGTAAAATACAAAGCTCCTCTTTTACCTGTTGTTCTTCTGCCAAATGCAGACAGGGATTAGCAAATACCTCCGAGCGGATGAGCAACGATCGGGGGCTGCACCTTTAGAAAGCAACAGCAACTTTTTCAGAGATGGAACCTGGCTGTGGTTCCAAAGCCAGTGTAAACAGCTTGGACACCACCTGAAACAAGGCTTATGCCAACAAGAGTGGATGGGACAGTCTCCAGCAGCCTGGTTTTGCCCTCTCAGGCGGACACGCAGATCCCTGGCGGGGCCAAGCGCTCAGCGGGCAGGCAGGGATGAGCTGGGGTCGGGAAGGTTGCAGGTGTTCCACCAGCAGCTGGCCTGGCTGCCCTGCTCCTCGCCTTGGCGTGGAACACTGCCAGCTCCTGCAGACTCCCAGACCAAACCGATGAAACCAGCAGCCTGAACAAAACCTTGGCAGCAACACTGAACACTGGGAGAACTCCCAAGAGTCGAGCTGGACCGTGACTCAGCTCCAGAGCCACGAGGTGATGGTCGAGCGTGACACAAATACTAGGTCACAGAAACCAAATTAAGAATGGAAAGTGGAACAGAGGCTCAAAGCTTAGTTGTTACCTATGTAAACTAGGGCTGCATTTATTACTTGGGAATGAGGAAGAGAGTGGAAAGACTATGTCTTCATCAGAGCAATAACAAGCAGAGCTGGGAGCAGCATACTGACCTTGCAGGGTAGAACGTGCACGGGAGCACGGAGCAGAGGGCATTCTAGAGCTCACAGACACCATGCAGGAATCAAAAATATACAGCAAAGCAATCACCAGCTTATGCAAAGTGAGGGCAAAGCCAATGACACATGCCATGGGAGTCGCCAGTTAACCCTGGAAGAGTTGGTGACAAGATAAGCTGAATTATGATATTTTAGATAAAATATTTTTAATTATGACAGTGACATTTAAAATTAAAGATAGTTGTAGTCACAATAAATGACTTTCAGAAAATCAGAGGACGTCTAACCAAAGGACATCTTAAGAGCAACCAAAACTGACACATGCCAATAATGTTATAGATGTCAGGATGCTGGAATATGAGTAAAACAAAAAGACATTGCCTGCAAAAAAAAAAATAAAATTCAGAGGAATATAAAGGACTCAGAAATGTAGGAGAAAGAATTAACTAATAAAGGAAAGACTAGGAAAAAAATACTGCTCTCACAGAAGATTTAAAAGCTGATGGAGTTCTTGGCTCAAGAGCACTGCAGTGCCCAGTGAGATACACGAGACCCCTGGGGATGGGAGGCAAAGGGGATGCAGGAAGCAGGGGAAAGACAGGATGAAGAATGGCACGGAATGCAAAGGTTCAGAGGGAACAAAGCCTCCAAATCTGACAGGAGGCAGAAAGCAGCCGTGAGATTTCATTTCCACCCACTGTGACCACAAACAGTAATTGACATAAACAAACAAACAAACCCCCGTTCAACTATTCAGACCAGTTAATTGAGAGTTGTTTGTTTGTGGCAGAAGACCGAGATCTTTTGTTGATATAACTGAAATCATGCCAGCTACAGGTTAAATCCTGCCTGCCAGACGTAACCTGGGGGATGGAGAATCACCTTACATGTCCCAGAGGAAACCTGGGCCCCCAGCAGCCCTTAGAGACCCCCTGGCTGGTGAGGACTCTCACTCTCTGCTGCACCCCCTTCCTGAAACCATCCTGCAGCCCCTGCCTTAGAGTGCCACCCCCCCAGGGCTCTCTGAAGCCTGGAGGTCTCACATCCCTTGCAGTAGAGGGGGTGCAGCTCCTCCTAGCACGCTCATGCTTAAAATATATTTATTTTTGCATTTCCTCCATTGTATTTTAGTGTGGCCCTACGTTTCCACCCTGACTTACCCCTCTCTTCTACAGGTAAGTGTACACTGCACGTGCTGCACGCTGGCCAAAAATAAATATAATGTCAGGACTACATTCAGTGCTGTCTATGACTGAAGCACCATGCCCTGCCTTATCAAAGTCCTGCTTTGTAACTCCCCATTTCTAGTCACAGGCTTCTGATGGATATTTGCTCTTTGCACCGGTGTGATTTGGTGAATACACCTCAGTTTTCTTTCAGATTGCTAAAAGTAATGTCTGACTGTCTAGCAGAGTCACCTCATCCTGGTGAGCAGTTTATCTGAGAAGCATTCTTGAAGAGAACAACAACCACATTTCATGGGTTGGTTAGTGGTGGTGATTCTCCAGCTCCCCATCCCCTCTTCACACATCAACAGGGGTTACATCAAGATAACACTGAAGAGCATAGTGAGAACCCCAGTCAGATCCCACCTGCTGCAAAATGCAAAAGGACCATCTCATAGCTGGATGGTTAGAATCTGGAACTTGCTTATCAGAAATCAAGTGCTTCAAAGTGATTCCTGATCGTTTGGAATTGCCATTACAATGGCCACAGATTGGCTCTATTGTTAGTCAGATCACAGGCAGGCAGGAAACGTGCCAATGCAAACCTGGAAGATGCTTCATATTTACTCCTGAACAATGAGCTGGTCTTCCAGAGGGGAAGAAAATACAAGGCTGACAATGGACTACATTGTTCTTTGATGTTGCAGCACGGACAAATCACAGGTGTGTTACGTAAATACCTGTCAAACTGACAATTAATATCAATTAGGCTTTAATCTGACATATTACATTGGGTGCAGCAAATGCAAAAGCTGTTCTAAGGAGATTGTAGATATGTACCCTTCAATTAGACATGAGGGAGGAGGAAATTCTACTCTCTGGGAAAGCACAGCATTTAACTCCTGAACTGCTAGAGAGCTCTGAGGATGAAATTCATCCCTGTGAAGGTGGCCAGTCCAAAGCTCTTTGGAGTCTCCAGCAGTCTCAAAAGGGCAAGCAGCATTTCAGTGGTCAGAAGGAGCTGTTCTTCTCTCTACATACACACCTACTCAAGCACTCAGTGTGCTTATCAGCTTCTTTGTCACAGAAAAAAGACCAGAGTAGAGGAAATAAGAGAGGGGTCTGTCTGGATCAGAAAGTGGAAGAGTACTCACAAAGCTACCCAGGAGATGAAAACAGCACTATTTTGTTTTTCATGCTATGTAAACACTTTCCTATTAATGGAATTTTCAGAGAGCTGGCTGAAAGAAAATACATAACTTCTCATCAGTCCCAAGATCCAGAGATAGAATCCTGACTCTTGCCAGCTACCAGCATGAGCTAAAAATGTCACTGATCTGACATCCCACTTGCCATGCCTCAAATCCATGTGAGGTTCACAGATGTGACCATTTAAACCAGCAGATGTGCTCTGTAACAGAGATCTGCAGAAGAACTACACTTCTAAATAACTCCTCTTTAATAAGCTTTAAACACAACACCTGCTCTTCCACCCAAGGATGTCATACTCTGAGGTGACACTACCCATTTCTGAGCCCAAAGATGGGGATGACCTCTCAGCTCAGGAGAAAGGGGAAATATCAAGGAAATACATAACAGATTTATTTTTAATTTAAAAGAAGGAGGAAAAATGCATGTAACTGCTGGCAATCAGAGTAAGAACTTCACACCTGCACAGGACAGTCACTGCTATTCCAGAATACTGGACTCACATTTTCCCTTTTGTGTTTCCACAATGGAGGCTCAATTGCCTTGTACAATGAGGTGCTGTTGACTCTGGTGACCTTGTGTGAAGGAAGTAAAGGAGAATTCAACAATTCCCATGGTTGTCTGTGGAGAGGTTCAAGTCATGTCACGGGTAACTCAGACAATCCCTGTTCTGACAGAGATTATGTTGACAGCATTATCCTGTGAATTCTTGTTCCACTGCTTTAGGTACACACAGGATTTCACTCCCCTTACAACAAGCCTTCTGCTGTGGCAGTTCAGCACTGGCCTCTGACACAACACTCAGGAGTAAGATAAAACCCTCTCCCTTTTCTCCCTGGCATACCTAACTTGGATGTTGACTTTCAGTAAGGTAGAATACTCACGGAGATATTAATTTTTCTGCCTTTTATGATGTGCAGCTTTGGGGTATCCACCCACGGAGCCTGACTGCACCCCTGGCACTTTGGAACGTGAGCAGCATCAGGGGCATTCTTGGTACCACCTTCTGGGACATCCCTACTGCAGTGTCTGAAAGGCACTGGAAGCTTTTCATTTCACTTTGTGTTTCCAGAAAGTATTTGGAGCTGCTGTCCTGACATGTCTGAGTGGAGCAGGAGGAGACCTCCTGCCAGAGCTATTCTGTGTTTTGTGGCTGCCAACGCTCCCTGTGCCAGGGCCACTTCTGGAACAGGCATATCTTAGAGTCCCTCTTACATAAAACCCCCACTCAAACAGACTGTGACCCAGCACCATCATTTCTCTTGCCCTCAGCCTCTCCATATTACTTTCCTGTATAATGACTATACTGTTACTGATCACAGTTATAAAATAAAAATAAACTAAACAGCTAAGCCACATGTCCTTCATGATCCTTTGAGGTTAAATGGGGAGAAGTGACACGATCCTGCACCACCAAGCAGCCTGCCAGGAGCAGAGCTCAAAGGTTTGCTGCGTTTGCTGGAGCGACGCATGGCAGCGTCTGTATCTGCTGCTGCTGCAGAGCTCCATGGCTGAAAAGCAACCCCGGGAGGACTCACACTGCACACTGCACA
>JAOEGS010003330.1:49777-63551 GCA_025447755.1 Corythornis vintsioides
GAGTGCTCGGGGTGCCCTGCACTGGGTCTGGGGATGCAGGAAATCTCAGTGCTGATGCCAGTGCTGCAACCAGTGCCGCAGACAGTGCCACAGCCAGAGCTGCAACCAGAGCCACAGCCAGAGCCACAGTCACATACCATGACAGCCTGGCACTCAGAGTGGCAGGCAATGAAACCAGAGGAGAATACAAAGCCTGGGAAGCTGTAAGAAATCTGTCCCATGCCCCTGCCCGTAGGTGCACAAATACAGCTGTAAAGAAACACCCCCTCCTGTCTGTGAGCATACAGGGACAGGGTTCCAGCTTCTGCCCTGCCACCTCCTGCCACGGGGCTCAGCAGGGCACAGACACACCCTCGGAGGGGGCCACGCTGGCCAGAGAAGCTGCTTTTGGAGTCAGTTGCATGTGTGGCATCTCTCGTGGCCACATGTGAAGGTTATTTGTGTATGTACCCCGAGACAAAATAAGGGGGGTAGACAGATATTCCTCCCACACCCTGCATGCCAGAATCTCGTTTCCTATCCTCAGCTGGTGCTTGAGAGCCTGACTCCAGCAGTAACAGCCCCCCACTGAGATTAAAGAGCTGGCAAACACAGCTTATCTTGGCTAATGTACACTTCAGTTCTGTGTGTATTATACATACATATATTTACATATATAGGCACACACACATATGTATATATTTATATCTCTCTCTCTCCTGATACACATGTTATGTTTATATACATTTATAAATATGATATGTAAAAAGTCTTCTGCAGAGAGGAAATAGTCCCTGGGTGGGAAAACTCCAGTAAATTTGAGCCCAAGCAGATATGAGATTTGAGTCCAGCAGCCACTCCCTGCCCAGCTCCTCTGCAACACGATGGGCATGAGGGCTCTGGGAGACCCCATAAGGCTCAGAGACCTACAGCAACCACAGCAACAGCACTGCCTGGAGTCTGCAGCACAGCCCCTGGAGACCCTGGTTGGTGATGAGCACGTTCAGTGTTTCTCCAGGCATTGCAACATCTACCAGATTCCCCCACGGGGACCATCACACTGGTCATCACCAGTCCATGATCCTCTCTAAACTAGCCTGGCAGACATGGTCAGCAAGGGAAAAGACAAGAGAAAGTGGTTCAAACTTTGTGGATCACACACACATACCCTGGTGGATTGTGAGCAGTAGAAGGTTTAGTGGAACAAGATCAGCTTTTGCTAACTCCAGGGTAAAGTGATAATAATGCTGCTAAAAAAAAAGAGTAAAGCAAATGACAACTCATTAGGAGCCCAAAATTACAGGCATGAAGGCCTGCTCATGTACAGCTGCCAGCAGTGGAGGGTTTGTACTTCAGACCTGTGTTGATTACCAGAGCAAATTAATTTCCCCTGAAAATTAAATGGATCTGTACAATGCATGTACACTGGTGCTTAGAGGATACAAACAAACCAGGGACCTTCATGCAAAGGAAATGTTAAAACTGCCAATTTTTACTATTGCATCATTCTGGCACAGAAAAAGGGAAGGACGGGATGTCCACAAATAAAAAGTGTTATTTTAAACCCACTGGAAACTCAGGTATAAATACATGCCTGTGAGCAAGGCAGGGAGATGTAGTAGGTGGTGTTTGATCGTGCCTTGTTACAGGGGGCACAAATGGGAAGCTGAAGCCTTTAAGTGCCTGGATCTAACTTGCAGACCTGTGAGGTTGCACGCCCAGGAAAGCAGCCAGCACACCCCTGGGACACAGCAAGAGTGCTCCTGTGCTGGGACCAGCAAAGGCAGGGGCACTGTGACACAGAAAAAAGAGGAAATACTGTGGAAAGGTGCAGAGAAAAGAACAAAGATGTTATGGCAAACAGTTGCTCTTCAACACCAACAAATGCAATGCCAGCCTACAAACCAGCAGGGCTTCCTCTGACTTCACCATCCACAACACAACCAGAGCTCCTTGAGGGTAAATACCTGCATCTGAAGCACCTCCATGAAAAACGGAACAGCAAGTGTTATTTTGTAGGTGAAATATCTACACGTGCATAATATATTTCAGTAAAAAACAGCCACGTGGTCTGGGAACATTTAAAGCAAGCATGGTGCTGGGAGGAGGGATGCTTTAGATCTAAGCCCCAGTTGTAACCAACCTTGTCCTGGCAGGACCTGCAACTCTTGCACCCTTTGGGATGCCTGCTCTGAGCTCAGCAGGGCTGCTCCTGTAGAGAGGCACTGCCAAGTTAGCCTACGAAGTCACCTCTTATCACAGCTTATCACAGGGTTTCTTTAAGGTCCTGCTTCTTCCATATGATGAAGAAAGGCCACATTGTACTGAAAATTGCCATCATTTTACATCAGTCTGTACCCCTCAATTGCCATCATTTTACACCGATGACTTAATTGACTTCATTCAGAAAACTGCAAATCTGAGCCTATTTTAGCACCTTTAGAGAAATAATTGGAGTAAAGCAGCAAGGGCCAGCAGGATGGAGATTGTCTGTCCTTCAAATAAATCTTAGTGACAGAAGTGGAACGCATGGAAGGCATTTAGTGCTGCTCAGCCTGGACATAGGAAAGACAACTTTCAGTTTTACAGTGGGCTTTGTGCCACCAGAGATAGGATGGAAGGGAGTGGGAGTGAGAAATGGAGCTGAGCTAACTAATGAGCTGGGGCTATCCACTGTTCTTGGCCAGAGAGCTGCTGCTCAGTTAAATATAGCAGCTCTCCTGGCAGCGTGGAGATGAACACCTCATGAAATGAATTAGTGACATTCCTACGGTTTGATTTCTCATGATCTGTAAAATTTTAAAACTGATCCTAATTCCCAGATCTTGGTTTTTGTGCCAGATTCACCAGACAGGAAAATATTAATCTGCTGGGATTTTTCAAGGAATTTTCTACACTTAGGGATGCTGAGAATATGTTCCTCCAGAATCAATTAATAGCCATACTGCTCCCCTCCTCGCCCTCAAACACTTTTAACCTCTGCAAGTCTACAGTGCCTGTACCACTCGTTCTCCAAGGGCTTTTGAAGGACAGGAGTGGAGGTCGAGCTACTCCAGCTCTTTCCATTAACTACCCATGCACAAATCCTATTTTCCCTTGTTCCTTCCTCTCTCCAGCCCAACAGCCTTCCCTTTTAGCTCGTTCTTCTTGGTGCTCAAACCAGCACAGGGAAAGCACTGTCTGTTCCCAGGGAGGAACGGGCCATGCAGCATGAGGGTGCAGCTCAGCACCTGGATAGGCTGTGTCAACAGAACTGTCCCAAATCCTTATGTCTGCCCTAAATCTGCATTGAGAAACAAGTAAAAGAAAGTACAGCGATTGGTACCACCTAAAGACCCTCAGAACTACACTGTCCCTTCCTTTTGTGACACCTAAGGAGATACTGAAATGCTGCTGTCCCTCTGCGCTGGGAACTGACACAGAGGGGTGGTGGGGCTGACTTTCCAGTCAAACATGCCATTTGAAAACAATACCAAAACTAGCTGAAGGTTAATCCTGATAACAACACTTTGCCTCCTCAAGGCAGACATGATGTTATAAGTGTAAAATTTCCAAGTTTTGTGGGGCGTGGGGGATTCCTTAAAACTGACGCATCCCTTCCCTTGGGCACTGTCAAATCTCACACTGAGCTGGGCAGCCAGCACTGCTCTTCCTATGCTAGACAGACTCCAAAGAGGGAAGATTCTGCTGGAAACATCTATCTTAAGCTCTGCCAAGAGAGTGTGTTTTCTCAACAAGCAATGACACTCTCTATTTGCTTTGTTTCAGTCATGTAAACAAATTATTAACTGAATTATTTCACATTTTGGACATGGCACCAATCACAGCTTTGGTCATGAAAACCCTTTGCACTTGGGAGCTTTTAGCTGGAGGAGCCCCATGAAATGCATAATAATCAAATACTCAGGAGCCTGTAGAGGGAATTCAGTACAACAAATACCTAGAGCAAAGATTATAATCGTTTTCCCCTCCACAGAGTCAACATGACTGAAGACTGCCCACTTGATTGTGCTCCTTTCCTCGGGGCAAGGCAGAGATTCAGCTCAAAGTTCCTTGCTTGACAGAAAACACAGGAAGAAAGAAAAAACCCAAAAGCCTGAATGTGGAGTGTGGATGGGCCAGGCCAGACTGGTGGGCTGCGGGTGCTGAGAGCCTGCAGTCAGGACCTGTTTCTCAGCAAGCCCAGTTACAGAACCACACAGTGCCCCATCTGTGACCTCTGCTGCATCTGGAGGGACCCACCCTGGCTCTGACAGACAGTGAATTGCATCTCCCTGATCATTCAGCTCAAAGACTGCCAGTTAAGTGGAGGCCATCAATTGTGTTGAAGTATGAGTGCTGCTCTTTGTGTTCCAGATCAGTATCCACCAAGGATTTCCTAAGTGCTGGACTGGAGCCCACAGAGGCAGAGACAATCTGAGTGCTAAGTGGGACTGGAGCTCTCCTAGGGCCAGCTGGGTCATTCCCACCGAGGGAACTGCCTCCTCTTCATGTAGGGCGTGTTTCAGCCACTCACCTCACACCAGTGTCTGCACTGCACACCAGACAGCTGACAACTCACAAACCTAGAGGAAGAATGAAAAGCTTTCCAAGGTTGCAAAGAGCACATAATTGAATAACAGCTTGTTTAAGAAGCCAAGCCTCACGTGTTACACTACACCAGTGCTGGACCAGCAGCTTACCACCGAATACACTGAGAACTTGAAAGGCACTACAAGCTTTTTAGGATGAAAACCCTGCTGAAGCAGTAATTATTGTTTTGCTTTCCCAAAGAACATTTTGATTTTGAAGAAATATTAACTCTTTCACCTCCAAACCTCTTTCACCATTAGAGAAATGTTGGGACAAAGGTTGGACCTGATGACCCTGGAGGTTCTTTCCAACCATATTGGTTCTGTGATCCAAATGGAAGCAACCTGGCCACTGAAAAACTACCATCATTTAACTCTGAAAGTGTTAATGGCTCTTCTGCTGGGCTGCAGGGATGCCCCAGTTCTCTAGCCCCCAGTCAGAGCTGTTACTGAACACGTGCATGATTTTGTACTTGTCCTGTTCCCCGTCACCTCAGCAGATTCTGTTCTCCTCGGCCATAGCACCCCAAATAAAACACCAGCATTTTATCCAAGGAAACCAAATAAGGTAATCAACAAAAAACACCACTTAGTTGCCACCTTAGTCACTGCTGAAGACAGTCGTGCCTGGGCAAGGATCCTTTCAGTAAATACACCTCCTGCCTTCACCATGTCAACAGTGCCTGTCAGTCAGAATTAGCTGACTTGGGAAACTAGGGTCACTTCTGACACGCTGATATTATGAACTTTTGAACAGGGTCAGACTGGTGAAACAAAACACTTGTTTTCCAAAGGGTGAAGATCTACAACTGACACCAGCCTGCACTGGGCATCCCTGTCCTTCCACCAGTCCTGACTGGGGGGCACTTTACCCCCAGCCCTGCAGACCATGATGCTCTGAGTTACAACCTGGCTACTTCCAGCTGTGTCAGTCCAACATACCTTCCTAAGAGGACCTTCACCACCTGCAAGGCCACCTGCTCATCCTCCACCACCAGCAGTTCCCACGGTTCTGGTTTCCCTGACCTTTTAGCAGCTGCCTTGGCAAAGGAGTACAAGCAGGAAGGTAAATAATGGGATGTGCTTCAGTTGAAGATGCCAAATTCCAAACATCCTTGTAGCCAGGTTATAGCTCAGAGCATCACTGACTGTTCCCCGGGTCTGTGCTGCTACAACAGATACCAATTACTTTGTCATTTTTGAGCTTAACACAGGAAACCAGGCAGGTAACATCAGTAATAACATCTATGATATGTTCAGAACTCACAACTACCTGTTGCCATTTATGGTTTCTCTGGATGAAGCTGTGGCTGCTTGGCATCTTTATTTAGTGTTCCACTCATTAGCCAATACCCATAAACAGAGGCATTTTATTTTTAATGGTGCTCCCTATTAAAATTCCCTTATAAAATCATACACTTTTCTACAGTAACAGTCCCTAGTGCTTTGTTTTACAGAAGTGTTAGGATAGTGCTCTGGGCAATTACTCAACAGAACTGGAGTACAGGAGCTGTTAACCTGTGGCTCTGGATCAGCAGCACTATAAATGTAACCTAAAGTTATTTAATTAACAGTAAAACTGCAGCCTCTGTGCCTCTTCAGACAGCCCTCTGCAAATACACCCAGAGAGGGACTCTGCAGATGGAGCATGGAAACAAGGATCAGAAGCAGAGAACCAAGTAGAAATAGTCACATTATTGGTATTCTGGCAGGGGAAAAAAAGTTGACTTCAATAAAAAGCAAAAGATTTTGTTCTCCTTTCTGTGTAGGTGCTTTCAGCTGCCCTGGAGCTGTGGCACAGCTTCTCAAACCAATCCCAGAGTCCATGGCTGAGAAGCTGTGTCAGTTACTGCCCTGTGATCTTGTCCCTGGCTAAGCACAAGAACCTGTATGAGACACAGACTTTGTGGCTCTCTGGAGAGCACAAGAAAGGCTTCCCAAGAGGCACTGGCTGTTTTTTCACAATCTCCTTTTTCCCTCCAGCTGGTGTTTGCCTCCTGACAGAGCTGCACGTGGATTACAGCTCTCAGCAGTCACTGAGCACTGTTTAAATGGGGCTTAAACAGAGAAGGAGGAGAGAGAAAGCACATGTATGTGCACAGCACATGCATCTCATCAAGAATGAACACCAAGTTCTGTTCCACTTACCAGTATCTGGAGGAAAAAAGCCTGGAGTTTACAGCCACAGACCATTAATATGAAAGTCTAATGCAAAGAAAGAAGGGCCTAAAATTTTAGAACAGGCTTCCACTGAAGGAGTGGAAAGTACTAATAAAAATGCTGTAAAACATTTAAAGATGGTATCCAAGGAGTTTCCAGCAAGAGGATGAGCTCCTTGTGTCTAAGGGCACTGAAAAGTGTCTTGTTTCCCAGCCCATGAGCCAGGCTTGGTATGCTGGCACCAGCTCCTGCATGCAGGTGGAACACTCATTTATGGGTCAGAATCTTAACTGATGTAATCAATAGGTTCCCACACACGTTAATCTCAAATCCTGGCACAGATATAATGGTGATTATTACAGCTTGTGTCTAAAAACCTCTGTCACCACCAAGGATCCTCCTGCTCCAGCTGTGCTGCAAACCAGGACTAAAGGAAATTTTCTTGCACAAAATGCTCCTAACTTGGGGCCAAGCTGCACAGGGCTGAAGCAGCTAACAACTGGTAACCATCAAACACAAATCTGAGCCAATTCTGCTGCACTGGAGCATTTCACACTCTGCTGATCAGGTTGTTTCCTCTCCCCAGCCCTGGGCCTTGTGAAGAGGAGCACAGAGAGGGACACGGGGCAGCTGAGAGACATCCTGAGTGGCCATCAGGATGCAGGGGAAGCCACATCACTAGCATAGTGATTTTTGAGGGCTGGAAAGAGGTTTCAGGGGGGACCTGAGAGTACAAAAAGAGGAATCTGCTCTTCTTGCAGCAGGCTGCTTTGTACAGGGGGGCACAAAACAAAGCAGAACAGTTGCTCCCTCCCCAAAGCACCACCTTTACCAGGCAAAATAAAAACTAAGTTGGGAGATGAGAACAAACCAAACCAAAACAATATTTGGAACATGAGAAAATTATTTTGTCAGCATGCCTGGAAGTTGGTTTTGGAGGGAGCTGTCTCTGCATCCATGCCCCAGGCCACAGGCAAGGCCACTTGCCAAGGTGACAGGCAATGCCATCAGCTGTGTGCAGGTCCACGGGAGGTCTGCTGGGCTCAAGGCTCTGTGTATTTGTTCTTTTTGAAGAAGCCTAAACTTGCAGCTGAAATGTACTCAATGTGACACAAAGGCAACACGGGGAGAGTCTGAAAACTGGGTATTAGTCCTTTCCACAGTACTAGGCTTAACTGTACAAGTGTTTCTGGAAATATTTAATAGCTCAAAAGTATGTGAAAAAGAAAAAAAACTGCAGGCAGAGCTGATGGAAGGGTTTTGATTGGATTGTTTGTTTTGTTTTTTAATAATAATTTTTATATTGCCTAAACCCCTAAAGTCAGTGTCTAGACTCTGTCTGGAGGCTTCCCAAAAATCACTGCTTGTCAACACCCTTTCCACAGAAATGAGTCTGCTTACCTCCACCAGGGCATGGTCAAGTCACCTCTTCCCATTCATGCTGCAGTTTGAACTGATATCCTCACAGAAAGGTCTAAACCTCCCTTTCCTCCTTATCCAGGAACCTCTCTAACTGCTGAAACCCATGTCAAAATAATTTATAGCAACAGAATGCTTTTCTTCAAAACACATCAATAGAGATCTCAGTGAATGTTTAGATGGTACTTACACAAGTAGGTCAGAATTTGCCCAGTTGATAGAATGAACGAGAGGGAAACCCAAAAAGTTCTGCCTGTGTCTTCATTCATTCTGAATCCTGATCCAAAATAAGCACTTTCCTGTAGAGGAGCTTGATGTAAAGTTCCTTCCTCTGCCTCAACTCAGGGCTCTGGGAAGAGAGCCACAGGTGTGACACCTTTGCTGGCATGCACCGAGGTCCTGAACCATCTTTGGGGTCACCCAGGACCCCTGAGAAAGCCTTCAGATCACCCTGTGTCCGAGGGCATTCACGAGATACTGTGCCTTGTGAAGAAGGTTTGCTCAACAGCAGCTGCAAACAGCATCAGTTCTCGGCTGTTAAGAAGGACACTGGGAGACCTGAGGGACAACTCAAGTTCTCAGGCTTTACAGAAACCAAAGCAGTTGGTAGCAAGGGGCAGGCTGACACACAGAGCAAGGACATGCTCACAGCTGATGCATTCAGCTCTCCCAGTCACCAGCACTCCCCATGGGGAGGGTAAGTTACTGATGATGCTCCTCTGAGAGCTGCACATGACCTGATCCTCCCCAGGTACATGGATGGCCACGTTCCTGTGCACCCTGGTGGCTTCCCCAGATGTTCCCCCAGCAGCCATGGCCCTGACAGCAGCTTCCTCTGAAACAAACCACCATCTGAAGCAGCTGCTGGATGCAGATGTTTGCATCCGGGGTGCTCTCAGGCAGAGCAAGCTCTGCTATCAAGGGTATCAAAGACAACAGTTCCCTGCATTAGTCTGGAGTAGGAAATCCCTCACAAAGACATAATTAAGAACTTAATTAAGTCAGTCTTATTTTGGTTTTTTTTTCACTCCATCAGTTAAGCCAGAACAGAACCAGTTGTGGTCACTAATGCTGCAAGGCACAGCTAAGGACCCTTCCTGTGAGCTCCCCAGCACACAAACTGCCCGTCACCCATCACCAGCTCCTCTGGCCACTCCTCAAGCACACACTGTGACCTCCCTGCAGTGACTCTGTGAGTAACTCACCCTCCCGTGCTGCTCTTCCCACCCCTGCCCCGCCATCCCAGGCATTTGTCATGCTGTGGGATCATGAGAGGTGGGTGGCTCACCTTTAGGGACAGTCAGATGCTAATCATGCCAACTTCTTGTTTACAGTCCCTGGGCTGTCTGACTCTTTTGGGACTCACTTCATCAGTCAAGATTAATTTCAGTCTTTATTTTAAGCCTAGAAGTTGTCCAGAGGCATCTAACTAATATGTGAAATATACAGATAATATCAATAAGCACCTTGGGAAGGAGACAGAGAAAGAAAAGGCAGGAAAAACACCTAAACACTACCTCGGATACTCATCCACAAGCCCTTTTGGCCAGCTAGGTGCAGGATAAAAGACTGTGGTAACCTTATAGGATTAGCACTACAGAAGAATTGTTCAGAGGGATGTCACAACAGGTCATCTGTGGTGACACTGCAGACAAGAGGGAGGACCCAGCAGGTTTGGTTTCCTAGCTCTGAAAACAGGGCACCAGGCAGACTTGGCCCAATCACCCACCTGAGCTCTGCCTAGAACCTCACGTTTCCTCTATTTCCAATTTCACCTTTAGAACCCCCTTTTTAATCTCCCCCAACACATGGAAACAGAAACGAGGATCAGGAGGGAAGTGCTGCCAAAGATTAGAGGTTTGGAAATTTACAGCTGTTATCGAAGGGAAAACTATAGCAGGAGCCAAGCACTTTAGTCAGAACTCTCTGTTATTGCAAAGAACCTTTCATATATGTTTTTGCTTTCTAATTCAGAGGGTGGAAGTGTAGCATTTTATGGGTCAAACAGAAGAAAATATAAAAACAAAAGCAATGCAACTCCTAGTCACCCAGTCTGGAAATCTACAAAAGTAATGCCTGCGAAGCACTGACTGGCCACAGATGCAGTGAGTTATAAACACGAACTTGTCACAGGTTACTATGAAACAACAGACAGGCTCCTGTTTTAAAACATTTCTTTGTTTTTGTGATGGTTGGTGCACCTTTCCCCCCACAGCCCCTCCACACCAGGCACGTCTGCAGCAACTGGGACCAAGGGAAAAAATAAGAGAGCGTGTTCAAAAGTTACAGAGCAGCGTTCCAGGAAGAAAATCTGATTTAAAACCTCATTTCTGCTCAGCAGTGCAGCGGTCTGTTTTGAATTTGAGGGGCTATCTGCAGCACTGAGGTTTCTCCTCGTTGCAGACAGAAAAAGGCAGCGAGGGGCAACGCTGCCGGACCCCGTCCTGGCCACAGCCCTGCACGTAAAGTCTGAACTCCCAAGTCAGCCGAGAGCTCTACCAAGACTATTAAATTGCACTGGCAAAGCTGGAAGGAAGAAATGTAAATGAGGCCAGGTTAGATGTTTCAAAGGGATGAGTGGCTGATCCTGTTTTATGTGATGCCAGACGATGCTAATAGTTTAAACACTAGCTCTGTGGAGTGAGAAATAGATGTGTTATCGTCTGTGAATTATTAAAATTGCCTTCACCTACTCACCTTTAGACTTTTCTGGCTGAAAGAAAAAAAAAGAAAGAAAAAAATAGTCTTGCAAGGGAGGCATGCACTCTTAATCTATTACTAATGTCTTCTTGAATCCTGTTAATATTTTTCATATTGTCTGCCTTGGTGAGCTCAGACACTATATGTGAGGAATGAGCAAAAATTCCAGCTGATCCCAGGCATAAAGCTCTTTAATGTTTAAGTCTCCCCTGCCCTGCAGATAATTACTGTCTCCTCTTTCACCCATCCAGCTGGGACATGAGACAATTTGGGGAGCATCCAAGATGGGCACAAAGATCCATTTCCTGGTTCATGACAAGTATTGTAGATGTTTATGCCACAGAGATAATTTTCTAGGGTTTAATTCAGGAACAAACAAGCTTTTAGAAGTTGTTTAGACCTATGTGGCTCTATTTCCCTTCCCATGCAAGCTCTCCCTGAACACCAGGGAAGTCTTAATGATACTAAAAAATCATTAAAACATGTAAAATTCTGATAAGGTCAAAATCACCGCTGCAAGTTTTTAGTGGAATACAAAGATGGAACATGAAGATATGGAAGGTGGTCAGGCACTCAGCAACACCATCATCAGGATCACAGGGTAGCAACAACAACGAGGGTCCCACCTCTTCACACCTCCACCACGAGGTTGTTAATTTATAGATGAGATGTTGGCAGTTGTGACAAACGTGTCCTTGGTGCTGGCAGAGCCCAGATTTCTGCTGGGGCTTTTGCCTGCTCCGTGCTCTTGCCCACCCCTGGGACTTGCTGCTGAGGGTCTGTAATTCCCACTGCAGCTGCTGAGCACAGGGAGTGTTTGTGTGGGACAGGCAGTGAGAGGAAAATGAGGGATGGTCGAACGAGGGTGAGACAACAGACAGATAAGGGGAAGAGGAGGCCAAATGGCAGGGAGAAGGGGGAGGCAAGGGGAGCAGAGGTGAGACAGAGACTTTTCATGCATGAATAAACATGAAGAAGTGGAGAGGTGGTTGTGGGACCCCCCACTGCCAGGAAGGCAGAGAATTATGGGCAGAGAACATCACTGAGGGAGCAGTTGATTAAAACAACAAATCGCACCAACTTGGTCTAATCCCTTCTTGCCTGCAAAGCCACCCTAAGAGCACCTGGCGAAAGAAACCCTCCTGAGCTGCTCCTGCCCATCTGCACCCGGGCAGGCAAACAAGAGTGATCACCTGGCACCTCCCAGAGGGGCCGTTGCCATTCCCAGTGATTCCCAGTGGCAGCACTCACTCCTAGCTCTGGGTATGGAAACTGTCCCCATTAACATTCCCCTGGAAGAGAAGCACTTGCTGGGGTGCTTGGCTGAATCAGGGCCTCATTAAGGAGGTAAACAGCCTCCTAGCCTCATTCACCTCTCCCTTGGTCTTGATCACCTAATTCAAAAAGCTGTTTTCAGGAGCTGAGCCTGGATCTGTCACATCCAAGACTGCCACTAATTGCTCTATGTCAGCAGCGTTTAGAAAAATGAATTAAAAGCACCTACCCACCTGCCCAGATGACAGCTTTATCTTTACATGCCAGCTTTCCAAGGGGGCTGCAAGCTCTGACATCTCAGCAACGTGGCTCAGCACAAACCCACCCCGAGTGGAAAACAGCACTGCCCCAAGTCAGAGATTTCTTCAGCCAGTGCGAACATTTCTGAAGAAAAAATGACTGCTTTTGTAAATGAACATAGGGTGCAACACCCAGGGTGCACACACACTCCAAGCCAGACCCTGGGGGGTAAGGACTCCTTGGTTAGTTGTGGTACTGGGGGCTCAGAAAGCAGACTCAGAGACAGACTGATGTTCTTGTGAAGATCAGTGAAGGTCACAGATGACACACGGCTGGTTTCAAAACCTTAGGAATGACAGCAGGGAAAGGGATGAAGGAGAATAGAGCCAGCTGTACAAGTTTCCAGAGAAATATTTTGTTGGAGGCACAGCAGAGGAGGAGGTGGATGATGCAAAGAGAAGCGACCCAGCACAGCATATGAGGATTGTGAACAGTGCTGGTGTCCACAGGGACCCTTCTGCTGGATGTGCCTGCCTAACACTGATGCAATGAGCCAGCTATGAAGTAAAAAGTCAGAAATGTGTGTGGGAGTGTTGGAGGGGCACATATTAGGCATCTGCTCCCACAAGAGAGGGGGTAAGCTAGGGCTCCTGCGAGGAGTCGGTTCAACAACAGTGCACAAGACTGGACACCAGCCTGCTGAAGCTTCTCAGGTTTGATGGGGCAGAGAGGAAAGCCTGATAGAAAAATGATCTTCCTATCTTCTAGGGAACAGCCAAGATGAACAAAATCAGGGCACAGTAAAAAAGTAGAGAGCTAGCTGTGGAGGAAGCATTTGAAATACATGCAGTGCTCTGTGCCTGGTGGGTGCTCTGCAGAGACAAGTGACTCCCCATTACCTGGCTGAATTTGGCATGGATGTTTCCAGGGATGCCTCCAAAATGCCCGACACACGAGGCCTTCACTAAACCAGACAACAGCCTGCACTGGCAGCAGGGACAAACGAAGGGCAGAGGGTGGCAAAGCAAGCAGAGACCACAGCGAGGCTGAAGGAAGAAGAGATGTAAATGTTCTGACAGAGCAGCAAAGGCAGCTTGGAGGAGAACGAAGGACACCAGAGCTAATCACTTACCAGGGCAGCAGTTCTTGGGTGCTGACACAGTTTCAGAACAAGCACACAGAAAAAACAGGTAAGAGAAGACTGTCAAGCTTGTGACATGCAACTTCTTCACCTGGATGCTAGTGAGGAAAACAGGCAGGAAATCCCTCCGGAGTTTTTTCTTCCTCGAATGCTCTCATTTCATTTTCCTAGGCCAGCACAGCTGCCCCTGGCACTGGTGAGTACAAGGTCCTCCAGGAAGGGAAGCAGTGTCTCCTCACAGACACCTCACGGGTCAGTCCAGGGAGAGGGAAATGGAGCTCCTAGGGAA
>JAOEGS010003330.1:63651-90513 GCA_025447755.1 Corythornis vintsioides
CCAGGAAGGGAAGCAGTGTCTCCTCACAGACACCTCACGGGTCAGTCCAGGGAGAGGGAAATGGAGCTCCTAGGGAAGCCAGAGGGGATGTGTGGGGAGCTCCTAGGGAAGCCAGAGGGGATGTGTGGGGAGCTCCTAGGGAAACCAGAGGGGACGTGTGGGGCACTTAGGGGTTTGTGATCATCGTTTCATTAGGCTCTACATGCTCTTTAGGGCAGGAACACTTCGAGGAGTTCAGAGTAATTTCTGACTTTAAGAAAGCTGACTTTGGGAGAATGTGATATGCCCCAAGGAATTTTTACTGGAATCCTATGAAACATGGGAAACACAGAGCTGAATTTTTCAAAAACATCTGAAGAGACTGAAATTTAAAGCCCTCCTGCTTAATTCCAAGGAGGAAAAGGGGCAACTGAGGCCAAATGCAGTTAGGCAAAGGTGTAAAGTTTAGTGTAAGTAACACATGGAAGACTTGGGAAATATATTTTTTATGTATATACAAATATATATGTAAATATTTATATGTGTAGATATATTTAGATACAATACACATCATTTGAAAGGTAAACAACCTGGTAAGGAGGGATACAGAACTTCTTAGGAGTTAGAAAAAGCAGTTTTAAAGAGTTCACTCCAGGAGTGTCTTTTGACACTGCCACGATTTTCTCCTGCCCAATGCATGCAGTTCCATTTCTATCAGTGCTAGAAAGGACTGGGAGAAAAATGCTTAATTGCTTCAGGCCTATGGCAAAAGGAAGAAGTTAGCAAGTTGGCATGCCCCTTCTTCTTTGAAGAATAATAAGAGGCCAGATGACTGCTTAAATATTAGCATCACATGGTGACAGAGTTTCCAGGGCTCGCTTAAAGGAGGGGAATTTGCATTGATGTGTGTACATCCTCAGAGTTCCAGCCCTGCCAGCCCGCAGCAAAGGTGATGCACAAACACAACCTGCAGTTCCTAGCCTGGGCAAGCTGGGTGGAGTTCAACTGCTGAAAGGGGCAGGAGGGGAGGGAGGATTTCCCTGTAACACACGCAGAGCATTAGAGACAGAGAAAAGAACAATGTTTACATGTGGTTGAGAGATTTCCTTCTTTTTTTTCCCCTTTTAAAAAGGAATATAAACTCCTAAGTGAGAGACATATACATCTTGAGGTCTGTGATGACAGGACAGACCAGTAAGACCTGGAGTTAATCTTCATTCTTGCAGGAAAGGGCAATGAAATGAAGCAAGCTCCTCTCAGAACTGTTAGCTTGCTATCTGTCATGCAAAAATAATAGAGGCAATTTTACTCAAACACCTTAACGGGCATAATTGGATTGGAAGCAATTGCACAATTCTTGGAGGGAAATTTCTGCATACAAATTAATAGTAATGAAGCCACTGATAGATAAGAAAATTAAAGACAAGCCCTAATTCTCTCAAAATTACCCAACTTCAGGAGCTGAGACCTGGTGCTTCCAACATTCTGTGCTGCAGGGCTGCTTGCTTCCATCTGACTGAGGTGGCTCACTGAATTTCAGTTTTAGCTTTTAAAAGAAACTTAACATTAGTTTAAATACTATTTTTGTGACTACCAAATAAGAGGATTTAAATCCAAATATAGACTAAGGTGCCTCCCTACAATATGAACATTCTGTTTGTAACAAAAGTAGAGAAGACTAAGGAGGTGATTTCTGAAGTATCTACATTTTACAATACAGTGAGCAAACTGTAGTGGAGACTTTACATGCCAGCTAACAGGTATGAAGTGCAACCTTACCAGCCACATGCTAAAAAAGCCTGAAAAACACATTAAAGCATCTTTCCTAGGGTATCGAGTTCAGTATGAAGAACAAACATGTAACGAAGCTCCTGTGCAAACTGCTGTTTTCAGGAAGGCAGAAGTGTCTCCCCCAGTCCCTGCAGCAGGTTTGGGTCTCCAAACAGCATTTTAAAGGGTCAGGACACCGGTAGGAATTCGATACAAGCTGAAAGCAAAGATGCTGACAGGTTTGTATCTGGCGAGACAAGGAGGGAAGGGAGAGACAGGCATTAGAAGAATTAGCAGGAACAAATCCAAGGCCATTAAATATCAGGGGGCCCCAAAGCTGTCACAAGCAGAGGGGAGAGATTTAGAGTCAAGGCATTCAAGGGTCTGCGTCGCTTGACCAGAAGACAGTCTCACATTTCAAGGTTTCTTCTTCAGTACAGCTAAGCTTTGCAATAGGAGGCCTTGACCCCAGGGATCACTGGCTGAGGAAAACAAACGTGTTTTCAAACCAGTGCAATGGCACTGTCAGAACTGACTGTCCATGAGATTAAACAATATTTATTTTCACTTTCCCAAATCCCTGCTAAACTTCAGAGAGACAGAAATGCTTCCAACTAGGGGGAGAATCTGAGCATCAGCTTTTCTGTGTCAGCAGCAAAATTCCCTCTAACTGAGCAGGATGAGCCTCCTCCCAGTGTCACCCCGGGGGCTTCCTCGCCTCCAGGTGAGGGTGGCAGGAGGGGACCGTGCCCATGTCCCTGCCAGGTCTCTCCCTTCTCTCCCTCTCCCTCAGTGGACGTCGGTCCGGTGCTTTGGAGTGGAGCAGACTTGACTCCCTGACTGACCCAGGCTGACGCCTGTCTGCCTGTGATGAGGAATGGGAACACAGCTTAAAAAATGGCAGTGACTCTGGGAACTCAGCCTGAGATGCTCTGAAAGAGGAGCCTCATTGTGGGAACTGGGTGCCACATCTTTCCATGGAGGAGTTTGCTCACAGGTCATCTGCATACTCCTAAGACAAAGGTACTGCAAACCCACTTTGTGCCTCTGCCTTGATCACACTTGAGCAGCTTCACAGCCTCCCTGGGTGGCACAGAGACCAAACACTGACCACGTTAAATGCCAGGCAAGATAGCGAGAGAGGGAGGGAGATGAAACCCAAGGGAAGGTGGCCTATGATAGCCCAGATAACTTCAGGCAAATGTTAGATGCTTATTGAGCTTCTACACAGTGTGATTTCATGGCCAGGTTCCCCACTGTGTTTGAGCACATCCCTGTACTCACGTGTGCACCAACTCACCACTGCACGAGCGGTGCTTAGGCACTGTCCCCACGAGCATGGAGCCAGCTACATTGGAAATCCAGGAACTGTGTTCCCAAAAGCAGACCAGTAAGGACAGAGAGGAGACCACGGGCACCAGCATCTCAGCAGAAAATGTGTGAGCACATGAATAAGGTGGAACTGCAGTGAGGGCTTCCAAGTAGCTGCCCGTGAATTCTGAGGACTATGTGCTTGTCAGCAAGAGGTATGACAAAGCAGGAAAGTGGGTCTCACAAAGCACAGACTTATTGGGTCAAGTGTCCTTTTCCTGTTTGGCAAGTCCTTTTGTCTGTGTGTCCTCCCTGTCACCCTGACACCTTACCAAAGCACAGAGTGACAGCTCTTAATGACTTCCGAGCATTTGATTCTGACACATGGATGGGTCCAGCCCTTTTCTGCCTAATGTGAACGTCTCCATTCCCTTCTGAATTTCCACGTTAGAACCCGGGTCCACTTCTACACACAACAGCCAGTCCAGCTCACACACAGCAATCCATGTCACGACAAATGTGCTCTGGTCACACCTTGTTTGACTCAACTCTGAGCAGACGGAGGGACCGACAGCCGATGCTGCTGCGTCAGCAGCCGGCGGGGCTGGGATCACCCTCCCAGGAGACAAGAACATCCTCTCCTGGGCACACCCACTCCTGCATCACACAATGGGGGCTATTGTTCCCTGTGTCCAGAAACCAGGCTCTGTCCTGTGCCATCTCTGCATTGCCACCCTCTTGCCTGACTTGTTATTTCCCCCCTCTCTTTATCATGCTCATCGGATGATCTGAGCACAGGGGTTGCTGGCTCAGTCCTGCTGCCAGCGTGTGCCAGTCCAGCACCCTTGGCAGGCCTCACCGAGGCACTCCAGGGAGAAAAGACATGTTCTGCAAACGAGCATTTGCAGAGTGGGACCCTGCCAAGCACCCGACAACACGGAGCGCACGTGTGCTTCTAAAAGCAGCACGTTGTGGTACCCATGGTCACAAAGAGCTAAGCTGGGACAGGGAGAGGTGCTCACTGGATGGAGCTGAAATGCTGCCATGAAGACACAGAAGCAGGTATTTTAAAAATCAAGCCTGTTAATGCCCACCTTCCTCTTCCTCCCCCTCTGGAGGAGAGGTGCCACATGCCCATGTGAGCCCAGAAGGGACGAGCTGTTTGGCTCCTGCTGCGGGGCCGGGAAGTGGAGCTGGGACTTTGCAGATGCCTCCAGCAGTGAGGGGCCAGGGAGCAGGCTTCCCAGAGCTCCCAGGGCAACCAGAGCTCCCAGTTCTGGTGGCAGGACACAATGAAGCATCTTTCACAGACCGCTGGCCAAATGCAGCCATTTACTGGCTGATTATTCATTTGCAAAGCTAAGAGAGGGCATTTTCTTACCACTTCAGTTGGCCTGTAGTACTTGTGATTGACTGTCACATGAATCTTGCCAGTCTCCTTGCACCGTCCCACTTCATTTTCATTCTTCCCTTCCCACCTGTAAGGAAGATAAACATTTAATCAAGCCATAATTACTTTAGTGCTCTGATCTTGCCAGCATTTGGCCGGCTTTCATTTACTTGAGGCTGGTGTCAAGTCTCCCTGCAGGACAGTATAAACTCATTAGCTATAGGAACAAAGGCAGAGTTTAGACTCGAATGGAGCAACAATGGCTTTTGAAGTCTCTTTGTTTTGGTTTTTGATTCAGTGGAAGGTCTAGAATACAGGACTTCCAAATTAAACATATAATGCTAGGGGAAAATAAAATGTCCTGATTTCAGAATGTCTCATATATCTGCAAATAAATATGACAGTGAGGCTTTTCATTTGTGGATTGGTTCAAAGCTGTTTTCTTAAAATCTTTTTAATTCTTGTATTTTGGCCAATACTTCTAGGAACTCTTTAATCTGTTAATTTTTATAGACACAAAGCTCTGTTTGAATAGCATTAATAAGCTGCATAACTTAATTTGTGCTTAACTAGGAGAAACAAACCAGCACCAGTTCCTGCACATTCAGTCCTAACTTGACACAGCGCTTCGCATACGTGTCCTGTGCACAGACTTCCCACCTGGGAGCTGGGAGCCAGCTGGGAGCAGCCAGCTGCTGTGTCCAAACCCTCCCACGCCTGTTGGACAGCCTGAGCTAGCTCTCATTTAGGTGATCTGGCTGTGCTGTCAGCTATTTTGTCAGCAAGTGTCCTGCTCTAAGGCCTGGGGAGCAGCAGGGGAGGAAGGGTTTGGTAGGTGAGCAGCTCTGCCTTGGAGAGGCCACGAGCAGCCCAAGGACAAGGCTCCCTCCCCGAACACAACCCGCAGGAACACACGCTGGTGCCTCAAACCTAACCCCCCACTGCACCAGATCCGGAGCTAGCACCCAAACTCCTCCCTCTCTCTGCCTCCAAGTAGATATTCCTGGGCTCTGGACCAGCTTGGCACGCAAGCACAGCGATGAAATCCTTTCCATTTGGTGTCTAAGCACAAGCCAGGTGGTTTCAACCAGCGCTGGTTCAGACTATCTAGTCACCAGCCAGGGATGAAAAGTGCCTCTCACCTCCCACCCAGTAACTGCACTGCCAGCTCTGGGGGTCTTGTCACAGACTCGTTTTCTCCTTGCTCCCCTGCCCCCTCCCCAGAGCTCCTAGAAGAATTTAATTCTTTGACAATCTCAGCCTTCATTTTTGAGTTTCTAGCCCTGAGGGCTAAGGAGGAAAGTCTGAAAATGTGACCTCTGTGTACCCATGAAGGTTAAACCACTGAAAGGCAGAAGGAAATACCAAATATACATTATTACTGGGTTTTGAATCCCACAATTTTTTAAGCACAACTCATGACTTTTGGATGAAGAGCAAAGCCTGTAGGATGCTCGATACTGGGAACGCTTGACGTTGAAATAACTTCCAACAGATAATAGCCACAGTGAAGTCAGCTGTTAATAGACATGTCACGATGCTAAGGATGATTTATAATTGACATTTTCTTTCTCTCTTTTTTTTGCTGCTGCTCTGTTTGAAGCCTGAACTGCAAAGTTTTCATTCAGAAGCCAAAACTAACATTAGTCCCTCCCTTTAAAGGGCAGAGGGTAAAAATGTGCAGGACTCAAATGAGCTTAATAGAAAACTACCCGTCACCAGTAGAACAACAGGAAGCACTCAGATCAGGAGACGTCAGTGGTTGTTGGAGGTCACTGAGCAGAGAACCCCATTTAACACCCAACAGGCTCCAGAAGGCTCAGCTGAGCCAGTAACCACTCACTTAATGTCACTATCACAGTTACATAACAATAGAAATAGCTTGAGCAGAAATCTCCACCCGTTTGTCCAGCCCAGCGGTGTGAAAAGTTCACAAGGGGGGAAAAAAGGACTCCTTCTTGTGACCAGAGTAGTGTCTGCTGGGAGCCTGCTCCTGCTGGCACCCCGTTGCTCCAAGCTGGGCCACACGCTGCTGAGACAGACTCTGTGTGGGGCCAGGGTGGTTGGCACTGATGGCACTGGCCGGGACACAGAGCTCTGCAGCTGGATGCTCAAGACCATGTGTCTGCTACTGACCAAGTGGGTTTGGTGCCCTCTGCATCTGCATGTCCACGTCAGTGCCTCCTGTTGGAGAAGGGTGCTTTGGGATGGCTCAGGAGCAGAGTAATGGTCCACTCTGATGGACAGCACAAGTCAGTAACCCCAGAACCCTCCACTGTGCTCAGTTAATCACTGCAAGCCAACGTGCTCGTTTAGCTGTTCAGAAGGTTCTCTGCCTCCAGAGCCTTCACCCTCTGGATTTAGAGGCATGGGCTGCACTGAACTCAAGGCTAACCCCACATCTGCAGATCATGGCTGTTAGAACACTTATTATCAGCAGTGATGAATGCTCCTTTTTCAGCTCTGGGGTTCCCAGTCACTGTCCAGTTCCTGTACTGCTCCTTGGGGCAGCAGCCAGCAAGGATAAACACATCCAGAGGTGGAGGATTTTCTGGGGAGGCAAAGCAGGGGTACCCACCCTCAGGGGTGAGAGGTGGGCAGAGGGGGCACTGGGGAGCCAAGACAAATGAGAATGTGGTCCCAGTGGATGACTGAGCAGCAGATAAGAAAAGGTTGAGGTGGTGAAGAATTCAACCCAAAATGGAACCTTTCACAAAAGCACAGAAAAGACAAACAAGTATGTGCATTTCAGCTCCCTGCTTGGCCTCTACACAGCAACAGAACTGCCAGAATTTAACAAATATTCCCAACCAGCATAGCCACAGCTGCCCAGCCTCCTTACAGAAAACAAACCATCATGTATATCTTCCAGTGCAAATATTACCAATAGAAAGTATTTCCACACCTGAAAACAAACAATACATTAATTACTAGTAGAGTTTTAGGAAGGTTTTGCTGGTAAATCCAACACAGCACCAGCCAGACGGATGTTTTTGGTGGGCAAAAGCCAGACCTGGGAACAGCAGCTGCTCTGATGATGACTTTTGATGGCTTCTCTTCCACATCCCCATCACTAATGTATTGTTGGCTTGCCATGCTTACAGCAGCCTTCAAATCCCACCTGTTTCTGCACCCAGCCTTCCATTTTAAGGTAAAAAGGAAAAAAAACCCCAAACCCAAACAGAACAGCAACAAGCACTCCAGAAACCCCCTCCTTCCCTCAGTTCAACCTTCACTGTCACTGCAGAGGCTGCTGCTCCACTTCTAGCAGTTCACTCCATCAGAGCTCCCAGCTTATCTGCAAACTGTTTTAGGGGGATCTTTTATAAGACCAACTGGCACTCGAGTTAAGATAAAACTCGTAGGGAGAGCCAAACAGCTAGAGTAAAATAGTCACTTTTACTGAATTAATTCTGATCCTGGAAGCAATAAATATTTCTGCAACAAACGCACATGTATTTTTATATTAATAAAACTCACAATAAATCTTTCCACTGCTTGAGGAGTCGTCTCTCTTCCCCCCCCATAGCCTATTTTCCTCTGCAGGTTTGCAGACAGCAGCCTTCGCAGCACTCTGCAAAGAGCTCTGAGTGCTGTCGTGGTTTCAGGCTATCTTTGCAATCCTGTTCTAATTTAATAAGATTAATGACAGAAAATTAGTCAAGACAAGCGTTTGCCTGTTTCGTTTACCCTGCTGCAGTTCAAATTATAGGCGGGAAGTGTTTCCCCCAAGTACTACTTAATTAGTAGTAAGTAGAAGGGAAAGTAAAAGAAAAAAAAATTGTAATCCTTACAGGGGGAAAATATTTGTAGCTTTGAGGCTTTCCTGTTAGCACAAAGGACTGAATCTGAATGATTCAGCCCCTGACATTCTATGATTCTATGATTCAGAGGACTCTACAAATATATTCTGAAATTTCTCTCTCGAAAAAGAAATGTTAGAAGGAAAAAAACCAAACAACCCAGAGATGGTAAATAAACCTCTGTGTACACTTTACAGAGAGTTTCAGAGAGACAGTCACTGCAGTAGTGCATTTCATTAGTTGCAAAAATACAGTAAAGTTTCTCTCTTTTCTTGCTTTGTCTGGAAGACACAGCCCTGACACGTGCTAGTGACTGGCTGAGACAGAGCTTTGTGTTATCAATTGCTTTGGACACGAGGTGTGTCAGCAGAGGCTTGGTTGTGTTTGCAGCAGCCCCTGTCAAAGCACCCAGTGGGGGTGGAAACGGTCCTGGTAGGTTTTTGAGGCTGCAAGATTTTGTAATACCTGCAGCACTGCAAAAAAACCCCAAACAAATCCAACCAACTCAACCCAAAAACATTGCTGAAGGGAGATGAGAAGAGACTTGGCCTCACAGGGCTCATCCAGCGACTGCAGGCTGGTGCACTCAGCAGCAGAAGTGCCACAAGCACCTGAAATGTCACCTCTGTCCCCAGACAAACAGCTACTCCCTCAGCATCTGTGAGGAACTGACAGCACACGCAGAGAAGGAAGGTTTCAGCAGGGCCGTGGGGATCAGCAGCACCAGCCCCACTTTGAAAGCCATTTACACCCCTAAAAATCCACATCACTGCATGTCATGTGGGTTCTTATACAGCTTTAGAAAATGGCTTTTATTGATTAGTAAAAAAAAATGCAACTGCTCCTTTGTACTCACAAAATACCTGCCCTGTCTCTATTAATAGAGAGAGAAACTTGTGACTGGTGGGCTCACTGTGAACATCGACTGCAGCCACCAGCACGAGGGATACAACCTCCAGAGCCCAGGCTGAGCAAAAACTCAACCAATGGGCCAGAGCTTTCTGTGTTGGGACCAACTATATGTACACTAAGCCTTCAACAACTTCCCTGTGACACAAGCTATTAATACAAGTAATTGCCTTCTATTTGGGTAATTGTTGTTCTTTTATTTAGGTTTTCTCAAGGGTTTAATTTGCTTTATGAAAAATAAGTGCTGATTTGTAGGTCCTGCAAAACGCTGAAATTTCTCAGGCCAACACCAAAGCAGGAAGTTAAAATTAAACTAATGGATGTTTAATTAATTAAACTAACGGATAAGTGTCATTAGAGAAACTGTGATGTTGAGAACATCTGCAAATAAAAGTTTGCCATTGTCAGTGCATTCAGCCATGTGCTGACCTGTATGGTTCAGTTTCTAATTTTAGGTAATCAAACTAAAAAAAAAAAAAAAAAAAAAAAAAGGAAAAACCATCTACCAAACACCCCTTCTTGTTTTTGTAAATGACAATGCTAGACAAGAACAAAACAGTTCTCCAGATCACAAGAATTCTAATTAAACTGAATCCACGCACATTCATATCAATGCTTACTAGGGAGAATTAACTTACATGAGAAGCACCAGTGTAGGAAAAGGAGGAAAACTAAGCAGGTCAAAGCAATTCCAGAGCTTCCCTCTACCCTGTCAGACCTCACTACTGGCAGGGCATGTGGGACAAACCACAGAGGGACACCTCATTGTCATGAGAGTAACTTATTCCCAAACCCAAGCTTTGGGGCTGGAAATTCTGTTTATACAGTTTCTCTCCCTCCCCTGTCAGAATTTCTTCTGCAAGTTGAGGCCAAAAATTGAAACCAGACTAAAAACCCATTGAGGAGAAAATGTTATTACCTCCCCAGCCACCCACTGGCTGCTCAAATAATATTGTATATATCTGTGCACTTCTGCATATTTATTGAATTTGTCAAGTTTTTGTTCCCAAGTAAAACTTATTGGCCCTGTCAAAAGTTCAGCAGCTGCACAAGTGACTTTGATGGCCCGAGGAGCAGCCCTGGCACTAGCGTCATGGAAGAGCCTGTGGCTTTGCTCTCCCTGCTCCAGCTGAGATTGGTATGTTGATCATGGGGCCCAGAGAAGATACAGGAGGAGGGAAATTGAAAAAATAATAAACAATAAAAATATAAATTACAGAAAGCGCTCACCGAGCCATCCTGGTTTTATTATATGGCCTTGAGAAGGAATTTTTGTATTTTCAATCGAACTATGTGGAATATGCACTGTAAACATTCTGCACCCACTGCTCACATTTTTATGGCTTAGTGGGAGAAGAGCTCTTTGGAACAGGAGCAGGTTGGAACACGGGCCTCGTGGTGTGGCTGGTGGGCTGTGCCATGGGAAGAGTTGGGTTGGCAGGTGTCACCTCTGGATGGTGGGAGCAGGGCTGTGAGGATCCAGGGGATCTCTCAAAATTTAGGATCAGGCAGAAAAGCCCCTTTTGCAGCAAGGGGATGAGCAGCACCTGGCTACTGAGATCTCTGGAGGGGCATCTGACCCCCAGGGTGGAGAGCGAGGAGAAGAACACAGAATGAAGACTTGGAATAAAGAATTGATGTGCCTGCCTATCTATTTTTCTTATGATCTAGAGGGGAACACTGGACATCCCTGTGCCACCAGCCATGCCCAGAAGGTCTCACGTGTCACAGAATCAGAAAGAGAGGGGGAAAAATGAAGCGTGTAGAGAAACAGCACTTGGTAACAACACAGCAAACCCAACAGTGGAAGTGTTCAGCCCGTGGCTGCTCTCTCATGCTCATACTCACACGATGGTTTTCCCAATGTGCTTGAAGGATTTCTCCACAAATTCCCGGACGCTGTGGACCTCCCCGGTGGCTATGACAAAGTCCTCGGGCTCATCCGTCTGCAACATCAGCCACATGGCCTGTGGAAAGACAAGCAAAGCCAAGTCTGGGTCAGTGCACGTGTGAGCAGCCTCCTTGGTACCCAACACTGTATTACTGCAGTTGTGGTTTGGAAATAACACACAGCCCCCCGAGCTGGGCACATTCCTGACACCCTGGCTATCAACCAGTTCAGTGTGACGTCAGAAACAGTTCAATTATCTCTGATTATACCAAACAATGCTCTATTTGATTTTCAATTTGTTTCACAGCAGGGGTTTCTGCAGGGGAGGCTTTAATATGTTTACTTTTGAACACTGAGACTCGGTTTAGCTCTCGAGAGCTGGACTTGCTGCTTGAAGCGCTGCGTGAGCCGACACAGATATGGAGAAAAGAACACAACTTTGTAGTGTTCCAGCCCAGAGGGCTGTTGTCTGCCTGTTACAGAACCATGTCAAACACATGGCATCATGAAAACATGGGTCCTTTTAGCTCCTTCTACTGTCATGCTGTTCTGGCCAAGCTGAGATTTTAACTAAGAGAAGCCATTATGAAGGCAGGTAAGAACCATGAGCGGTTAATCCACTTCTCCTGCTGAGCAGGTGCTGAATGTGACGTGTTAAGGCAGTGCAGCAGCAGCTTCTGAGAGAGGAAGGCAGAGAACCCTAGAGAAGCAAGACACCCAGCACCAGCCCCAGGTGCCATGGCCAATGTGCCCTGGGGATCCTTCCCACAGGCCCCTGCTCGGCCATCCAGCTCTGGCTGCCCGTGAGATGCAGGCCAATGGCATAATTATTATTTTATACCCATCAAAATGATGTAAACACTTAATTTCCTTTGGAGAGGAATACCTGTACGGCATGCTCCTCGTTTAATAAATAACCAGAAAAGGAAAACAAAATATGTCAAGTTTCTCTCCATATGGCAGAAAGGACTGTCATCTTCGCACCGAGTAATCCACAGAGCTCTCTGCACTGACCTCTTCACATCAGCTTTAAAGAAAACAACTTTAGTAGGTCCCTTGATGGTAGTGGATACTCTGCAAATCAGATTAATAAAAGCTTTGGGAGAGCTCAGTTTCTCTTGGTAAATATCACCTGAAATATTAAATCCCCCCCATTTGCAATAAATCAGTGTCGGGCGCAGCAAGGCGATGCATTCCGCTCACGCGGCTCTGTGTGAGAGACATTTTTCTTCCCAGTTATTATTTTATGCATCTTCCACAGTTTGGACAAGATTTTATTAACATGTTCTTTTTGAACCTTTCTGCTTCTTGAACGTGCATGAAAGGCTGGGTTCTGGGCAGCTGCTGTGTGAGTCCTTGACATGAATTGTGCTTCAGGGATGTGACCTGCTGGGCAGGACAATGGCAGCAACTTCAGTTTTCCTTTCCAGGGTTGAACATCTGAGCCAGTGACGCAGAAATGCCCGACTGGCTGATGAAACAGCTCTTGTGGGGAGGAGATGTCTTAACTCCTATCACTCACATGAGCTCTTGGAACTCTGGGGTTTCCCTGCTGATTTGAGAGGTCGCCATAAATCACCAACTCCTGCTTCTTCACGACTGGACAAGCTTGCAGGATTCACAGGGGTAGCAGCTCCACAGAAAGGTAAAAGGAATATCTAAAATAAGTCACTGATAGTTCTGTTCTCCTAGTCCCTGCTGTCACAGACCTGTGCTCGCTGGGCACCTTTGTCAAGCAGCATTAATATGTCTAAGGAAAAGCAGGATCAGACTGATGGTAATTTTTTGCCATGCTCTCCACTTTTAACCAGCTCACTGTATCTCACTGGAGATGATTTCAGCAACCCAGCCATGTTTAAAACAACTACACGTTAATTTGTGCATTAATATACAGCAGTGTTGGAAGTTTCTCTTTAAAACAAGCACCACATTGAAGGGGACAGCTATAAAATACTAACAAAACCCCAGCCTCTGACAACTGCTCCCACCAAGTTTTAAGCAGTTGGATGTATCAGTTTAATCAGGGTATTTTTAAACATTTGTATGTTTGTTTGCATTTCCTAGAAACACAACCTAAACTGGTAAATTTCTGCAGGATCAACCCAGCTACAATCAAACAATGCAGACAGAGTTGCTAAAAGCAATTTCTGCCTCAACTCCTACCAAGAAAGAATGTTTAGATTAATGATTACTTGAGAATCTATCACTGCTGGCTCTTTTTTTTTTCTGGTATTCATAATTGTTGGCATTTACAATTACCTCCATCAAATCAGGTATGGAAATGACAGCTCTGCTGTGCTTTGAGCAAGACAAGCAAGTGCTGCTGCTTTGGACGGGTCTGTGTGAGCAGCCCCCAAAAACCTGCCAGGGCAGGATGGGAGGCAGAAAATCCAACAAGCCCCACATCCAGATCTTTGCTTCCCCAGGAGGAAGCTGAGCACAAGCAGTAGCTCTACGCCTTCCTACAGCAAGTGCCAGGAATGTGCTCCCCCCAGCCCAAGAAAGGCCCCTGACCTGTCAATTTCTCGGCATTTCCTTCACCAGTTCCCATTGTACCAGGCTGCAGGATGAGAACCAGGGAAGGGGGAGACAGGGCTCCAGGTTTATTTGTCATTACTGAATGGCTTACTGGTTTTAACAGAGGGGAAAAGCTTTGTTTAAATTTCCACTGAAAGTAATTAATGGTTATTGACTGGCAAATGAAGAACAGGTGACACTCTGAATTAGAAGATAAATGATCTCATGTTCTAGCGTGATAATGGGTTAGTAATTGCTACAGAGCCCCAGCCTGTTGGTCCCATCATAATGCTAGATCATGTCCAGAACACAAAGGCCCCTGTGTGAGAGGTATTCAGCCGTTCACCTCCCGATACAGCTGCAGAGTGATCTGCTCCATTTATTCTCTGATGGACCGCACAACTGAGGCAAAAGTTCACCAATTCTCACCTTCCTGTTCACATGCTGAACCACATGACCCATGACATGGCTGAACTGGGATGAAAACGCTGCCCAGCTTTGGCTCTTGGCTATCTTTTAACCATCAAAAGGTCACGTCTTTTAGGAATTCTTCTGGTGCGGGAATGGAGAATTGTGGATTTCCCTGTATTTCTTGGTGAAGGCTTTTTTGGGTGGCCTCAGTAAAGAATGTATTTGTATTCTGTTCTGCCACACTCTCCCTCATTTTCCACCTGATGCAGTTAAAACGTGGACAAATGTTGGAAAAGAGAACTGCTATGGAAATAATTCAGTCTGTCCTAGAATGAGACTGTTCCTTTAATGGCAAATGTAATGAAACATATTTTTCATATTTGAACTCTTTTTGGCTCTGGTTTAGTGACTCACAAAGTCTAAAGGCAATACTATGTCACTTGCATTTAAAGGCAGAAGCCTCACCAGAGAGATACACAGTGAGCCCAGCGAGGGGACACCCTTTAGTGGCTGCATGGACCAGGGGATCTGCTCTGCATGGCCCAGCCAAAACCTCTCCTCCCCTTTCTGCATGGAAACTCCTGCCAGGAGCAAGCACCATTCTCAAGCACCATTACCCATCTGCAGCATGTTGTAGAGGTGCTTCCCCATGAGCTCCCAGTCAGCATCCCAATGAGAAAACATTTATTAACTGGGCTGCCATCCACTGATAACACAGACCTGGTAGTTGGGGTTATGCTTAACTCTCTGTATTTGATACTTTCCTTTCACCATCTGCTCTAGCACTGTATGCACACAGGAAACAGCATCCAGACTCAGGGGATGGAGCAGGCAGCTGTGACCTGACGCAGGGCACACCACACTGTGCACTTCAGACTGGTGGATATCTGTAGCTCTCCTTCCCCATCACTTGAGGGGTACATGGGTTACCTCAAGGCTGCCAACAATCAGGAAGCAATCTCTAAGTCAGAAACCATCATCACCCAGAGACACCCCAGAGAACTGTACCACCATTTATAGCAATTCTGTCTTCACAGTATTCCACACCCTACTATCTAAAAGAATTCCATGGGTTGGACATGGTCCTCTCCAGTGGTCCCAAACCTCACTACCCTGCTGGGGTCACCCCTGAGAAGGAGAATGGAACATTTTGGGCCAAAGCGTGATGAGCCTTTACAGGGATGTGGCAGCAGAGATCCCTCTCCCCACACAGCCTGGCATGACTGCTGTGCCTGCATCCCTCACCAGGGACTGTTCTCTTCGTGCCACGGAAGGCAGGGCTACAGGATCACCAACCTCTCTGTACTGGCCCTGCTCTGGCACAGAAAGGAGCTGCTCAGCCCCGTGTCCTGCCCACACACTGCCTGCATCTGCAGCAGCCCCAGATGCCATCGCCCAGCTCCTCTGACACAGCCCAGCTGACTGGCTGTGGTTTCTCAAGCTGCTACAGGAACGACCACAATTGATGATCATGCCTGAGACTGGGGACATCGACTCAGAGCTCTGAACCCAAACTGACTTCCACTTCATGGATTTATTTACTTTTGGAGGGGCAGGGAAGGAAGAAGAGGTGCCATGCTGGCTGAGTCACCCACATCTGATTGACTTCTGTGACTGTTAAAAGCGTAGGTGTGCACTGGGTGGACCCAGTAGGCATGACAGGGTTATATAAGGAGATTGTATAAAGGGGTACATACATAAAATACACAAGAGAGGGGAAAAATGTTCTGCAAACCATAGGGGCAGAGCACACGTGGCTGTAAAACACTAACAAAGCCCAAGTGCAGCAAGGGATTCTTGTGATCAGAGTGAAGCAGAAGCTGCCTCTGAGGAAGAGACAGCCCAGGAGCACTGGGCATGGCCCCGTGCCCCCTGCCACCATGGGACCCTGCCTTCCCCTCAGCAGTCACCATCCTGCGTGCTCAGGTCTCCAGAGAGCCCAGCGACAGCACTAGATCTGCTGCTCAGGGAGCCTCCATCCATGGGGAAACTCCTGGACACACTGAGGGGTCTACCAGACCTCACCAGTTTAAACAGATGCTGATGTGCTTCCCCTCAGCAGAGTGGAACAGGAGGACTCCGGTGTCTCTGCACAAAGCTCTCCCTGGCACTGTCCCCTGCACCCAGTACTCGTGGCCTGGCAGCCGCTTCCCTTCCGAGGAGCAGCGTATCAGACCCTGCAGCTCGGCTGGAGATGTCAACTTGTTCAGAGATGAACTGTACTCACAGCCAGGGTTTTTTTCTTTCAAGTCAAAGGAGTATAGTTGATACATTTAAAGATAATAATCCAACAATTATAAAGTTACTAAGATAATAAAATACCTGATAATCTTTGCAGAGCATCTTGAATGAAAACAATATCAATTTCTCCTGAAACAAAAGCCTTCACATCTGTAGGAAATACTAGGAAATACTGTCTAACTTTCCTCTGGTAAGCAGATAGGCCAATTGTTTTACAGATCTCAGGGAGGACTCATGAAACTTTAGCAGGCAGTTTTATTAATAAAAACCACAAGAATTATAATCCAGATAAACCTTAAAGGTCAGCCTTCCCTGCTAATGCAACACGATGTTTCTCACATGCACCCAGTTGAATACAAAGTTCTCATTGTGCTATCAAAAACTAGATTATTGCTGCTGCTGCTTTTTTTTTCCTTGTGTCACTGAGTGTCAAAATATTGTTCTTTCAATATGTGAAAGTATTTGTATACAGTTTTATAACTGATCTTTAGTCACTAGCTGGAGGCAAAATAGAAACAGTAAAGCTGCTTGTTGGGAAACCTCACCAACAATGAAAATTAATATAGCCCTTTTCTCCTGCCAAAAAAATCTGAACGGATTTTTAGGTCCACAATGGTTTGTTTGTTCTTCAAATGGTTAAATTGGAAGTGACATGTGTGACACAAAGTAATTTAAATGAAAAGATACAGAAAGGATGAATATATGCTCTGTTTCTTCCATTTTAATTTTGTAGAATATTGTCACAACTGCTAACAAAGGGGTGCCTTAAATTCTGTCTAAAAAAAAGGGGGAGGGGAAAAAAATTGAGAAAAATGAGAGAAATGTGAATTACAGAAAGTAGATGTGAGTTGCAGCCACTCATCTTGGTTTTACCTCCGAGACTATAGAACAAGTACGTGTTTCCCAGGCTCCACCTAGCAGACAACTCTGAAAGATATTTGACCCACTTCCCCCTCCCTTTTTTTTTTCCCTTCCAGAATTAATTTTCCCTGCTATTTTTATATGAATGAAAGACAAAATGCCTCTTTCACAAAGCAGCAGCCTCCCACTTGGCAGGATTACTCACCGCTCAAGTGAAGGGTTGTACCCAGGTTGCGGCGAGGGCAGCGCTCCGCAGGGACCCGTGCCAGCTCAGGCTGGTTGGGGCCACGATCCAACCACAAGAAAACACACCAGGCTTCCAAGTCAAGCACTGGCATGTTCACTGGAGCAAGGTGATCAGCCCCGGAATAACGATCACAGTGTAGATATTGATCACAGAGTGTTTACAGCACATCTGACTATAAAAAGATCCTGGTTCGTGCCTGTGACACCTGTTGGATTCCAGTTCCCTTCCCGGATTGCTCAGGCACCTACAGCTCAGCTCCACGGGCACCAGAGGAGCAGCACAACCTCTGCTGGTCTCTGCACCACCAGCACCCCTGTTCCCTACACCAGGATCCAGTCAATCCCTTCGGCTCTCCACGTTTCCTCCCCTGTCCCCTGCACAGAGCTCGCAGGTCTGCAGGGACCTGACTCGGGTCAGACTCGAGCAGAGCTGTAGAAGAGCCCTGAGAGCAGCGCTGGGAACTGCTGCAGCACAGGCAGAGAGGCTCAGAGATCATAAATCAGCAGTTCATAATGTTTATACATGTTCGAGGGTATAATTGGGAAGAAGAGCAAGCCTTTAAGACAGCAAAGCAAGAGCACTGAGATAAGATTTATGAACAGCATGATTTTAAAAAGAAATAAAGGGAGATGAGCGAGTTAATAACAGAAAACTAACCCGAGTTCTCTTACCACTTCCATTTCCTCCCAGATTTCCACAACTCTTGCCTCATGCTTTTGAGCTCTAAGGTATTTTCTCTTCAGACTGCTAGTAGCTTCCAAACTGTGCTACACTCCCGAGTAATAATCTAAAACAATCAACTTGAAATGTTAATTTCCACATCCTGAGGAAAACACTCACTATTCTCTGGGTTCTTATAAAGTGAGTTATCCTTGTCTGAATAATCTGTGTGCAAACTTAAACACATCATTGACACTTCACCTTCTGATCTTATTAATCTGGAAAAGCATCAAGATGCTAAAGTAACCTCACTCCTAGTTCCGTGGGACTCTTCCTTTAGCAGAACATTTCAGGTGACAACACTGAGGAATTTGATGCTGAATTCTCTTGGTTGAGCACAGATGGAGACAAGAGCAGAACCTCACTGCCTCGGGGACATGGTAATGCAATAGAGAGGGATTTATTTTCTTTTTTATTTTTACCTCATGTCACAAGTTCAATTCTAGGCCAACAGTACCCAAAAGCACCTCCATGTGACACAGCAGCTCACGCAGAGCCCGGCGGGTTTAGCCCAAGCCCCGGGCACACTCACTGCTGCAGGACCCTTGCTGCTGCTGCTCCATGCTGGGGTCCAGCACCCGGGCTGTGCCACCCCCAGTCAGGGCACAGGCACTTCAGCTGGAAAAAGTAACGGTCAAACAGTCCAGAAACCAAAGGATGCTTTTCAGAAGTCTGTCTGTGCAGGGCAGATGGGAAAAGGCAACAGGAAGGGTTGTTTTGAGCATGCTCAGGAATACATTTGAGGGCACTTTGCCCGGACCTTCCCTTTCCCATCTCTGTCACCAGCGACTGCTGCTTGTGGCAGCGGCGGGTGCCACCCAGCCCGTGCCAGGGCAAGGGAGTGGCTGCAGCCAGCCCGTGGAGATGGGCTCTGTCAGTGTGGAAGAGGAAATTTTACTCGGTCTGTTCCCAGCAATAAATGCAGTGCTGGCATCCCGGATAAATCCTTCACATAACAGCATGTGTTCTTTCATGCACCCTGGGAGCGATTCTATTTAAAGCCATGGAATTGTGGGTGTGAGACTGTAAGCACATCCACTTACCCAAAACAAAATTAAAACCTGTCTTATATTAGAGTCAGGAGAGCTGTTACCAAAAATGCAAACCATATGAAGTTTTAAGCACACTGATGTTTTTTATCTGTCTCTGTGTAGCGTATACAACCGACGTTCTGTGCCGAGGATGAAGTGCTGACAAGTGTTTTACCATGTTATTACAGAATACCCCAGTAGCATTATCACCCTGCAACTTTAGCTTGCCATAAATCTCTGCTCCACGCACGCCAGAAGACACCCCTTGCACTGCACCCAGGACTCCCTCCCCAGCAGACACAGAGGGTCTCTGCACAGCCCGGCTGTCCCACCACCGAGGCTGGAACCACCCACAGCCAGAACCACGTTCCCACCAGCACTGCTTGGCCAGGGCTCTGCTCTCAGGCAGGCCGTGGTGGCACCGACTCCAGCCACTGCCTAGGGCAGTGGATTTATCACCACGGCCACACCAGCATCTCTTATACACCAGTTCCCGTGTGCATGACTCTCTTAATGGTTAGTTTTGATTTTCTTCTCAGGGATTTATAGCTGCTAAAATGCATTTCACAGGAACACCATTCTCTGCTCTGCAGACGTTTCCTTACGGGCTACAGCACAAACCATATTCTAATTGCATGGGTCCAGCTTTAGTTCCAGCCTGTTTATGGGTTTCAGGCTGGTCAAAGTAAATGATGAGCAGACATCATCTCCAGTGTCCCCGTCTCAGCGGGGACGACTCGTTGTGGCCTTGACCAAAGCATTTAATCTTGCCTCCTAAATTCTGCCGCCTGTAGAGCTGGAGTGATCACACTTATGCGAGTAGAGTGCTGTTGGACAGCTAAGGATAGCACAGACAAGAGGGTGCCTACAGAATTAGATGCCTTTGTCTGCACTTTTATAGTGAAAAATAGTTAACTTTCCCATCTAAAAGCTGGGAATTCAAAAATTCTTCCTTACTACTGACTAGCTCTGGACTCGTTAAAAAACAAATTAAAGGAGCAAGGAAATGCAAGGATGAGAGGGCACGGGACCCATCGTTCAATTACCCCCAAACTCAATGAAATCAGCATTTCAGGAGATTCTGCACATTGCCACTGTGATGCAAGAGGTGCCTGAGGTAACTGCTCGGGCAACTAAGACACTAATAAACCAGCTACAGTGGGTTCTGGGTCTCTCCTTCTCTCTTAACTAACACTAAGCAATTTAATTTCCCCCCCTCTTGCACAATAATTGTGGGAAACCTGGAAATAAACTCTTTGAATCTTTTCCCAGAGAGATGAGCTTCATCCTGCAAACCACGCCTGAGTCTGAGTCCACATGAGATTCAACTAATGAATTTCCACAGCCTGACTGTCAACGTGGGAGAGGAGAGGGGGTCCTGGAGGTGATGTCAGTAGCTCTCTGACACCACAGTATTTCCTTCATCAGATACAGGAGGTGGTTGTAAAGCCAGGTATGAAACAAGCTGCTGCATCAAATGCTGAAACAACACCTAAAATTATGATTATTGAGCCTCCTCACTATTTTGCCAGCACACAAGACTGCAGGAGGAGACCAGGAGGATAACCCATCCATCTGCACATCCCTCTGGAACTTCTGAGGCCCGAGCCCGCTGTGGCCAGACCTCCCCCGAGTGCTGCTCCCCGAGCGGTCCCCACGCTGACCCCCTGAGTCAAGCCAGATGGGACTGATGCAGACACGTCAAGGAAGTGCTGAAAAGGTGACTTGGGTCTCTGGCAGCCAGTCTGGAGCTCGTTTCCATGCGGAATCTCTGGGGGCTGCTGCTTTGCAATTTCTCAGGAATGTTTAATTCTCCTCATCCCCTTGCCGAGTCTCTCTGGAGAGGTCACGGAGGCCTGTGACATCCCTGGAGGGCACTGCCTAACTAAATTAGCATGAGATAACTTTGGACTCTCCTCCAAACAAGAAAATACAAGGGAGAGAATTTCATTAAAAGCAGAAGACTAGGTGATCCAAGTTAATCCCAGCCCAGAGCTGCTGCAGAATCGTTCTGTGTTTATGTTTTGACTTTACTCCCCGTCACAGAGTTCAGCCACTATAATGGGAGCTGTGTTAAGTGCACAACTTGACCTCAGCTGACCAAATCTTCGCTTCATCATAAAGACAGAAAGTGGGTTTGGCGTGTCGAAGAGGTTTGGTTAGTGCCTGTTGGTGTGTGAGCAGCTGGGAGCAGATCACCCCGGCTGGGCTGTGCTCCCGGCTGAGCTTCCTGCTCCAACGTGCAACTGGAGGGCAGGGTAGGACACAAAGGCAGCTCAGCACACCCAGCAACATCCCACCTCTCCTCCCAGCAGCGAGGGAATCAGAAAACACCAAGCACTCCTCCGGGGCCAGGATGGGATTCTCTGCATGCAGATAGGATGGAGAGCAAATCAGAAATGTCTGAGCTGACTCCAGGGAACAGGGGATGAAATTAAAATGTACCAGAAGAAACCTTACTGCCCAGGCTTCATCTATTGCAAAAACTGGGTGGGATAGACCCAGGAATTCACACTTCAAAGTATTACTAAATATATTGGTAGTAATGAACTAAGACCACCTAACTTAGTGCAATTTGAATGGAAACCATAGTATTCTTCCAAGCCTGAGATTGGGAAAGTGGAATCTTACTTTGTTAAATGCTATTTGTAAGCCATTCCTGCATAACAACCTGTTTTCAATAGACTGGGACAAATAACCCTCCTTCTGAGGAGGCAAGAAGCAATGGAAAAGTGCAAATGTTCATGCAGTTCACGTTGAGGACAACCCAGTGTGCTCACTCCCTTCAGGAAGGAAGGATGAGTGTGGCCTGAGGGGAAGCAGGACTGCAGGGGCACAGAGATGCTAAACTGGGCTTCTAACTCCTGCCACAACCATCTCCTCCTCACAGACTGCTGCTTTGCTGGGGTGCCACTGCACGTGCACAGGCAAAACTCCAAGCAATTGTCCCAGCCAGCTGCTCCTTTTTCTAGTCTCCAGTCTGAGAAACCCAACTCTTCCTTGCCCAGCAAACACTCCTTTCCCTGCCCTGAAGCTGGTTTCATCACCAGCACCAGACCCTGAAATCAGGCGTGTGGGCCCAAATCCTGCCCCCTGCAGTCAGTCAAATCCTTGCTATGGACTTCTGTGGGGATGGAATTTCAGAGTGTAGGAGCCTGCCCCAGCCAAAGGCACAAGAAGGGGTGTTTTCCACACCCGCTCTGCGTTCTGCTGCTGTGCCCCTTGGGAAGCTGGTGCAATTGGATCCCCGTTGTTACACACTGGGAGGGCACGTTTGGCACTGCACGTGCATTTATACACTTTAAAAAGTTTATGTACTTGAAGAACAGACAGATACTTTAAATATGTTACTTTTTTTGCAGAACACTAGACTTTATATATAAACATCCAGAGCTGCAATAGTCTGGTAAGTGAGTAATTAGGGAGAAAAATGCACACGAAATATACGATAAGCTGCCAGAGAAAGATCGCTCAGGAAGATTCTTCCTTCTTTTCAATGCCAAAACCAGAGATAACATTTATATTTGCATCCAAAAAAATCCTCAAACTAACTTCAAATATTAGAATGGGAACCTCAAGGAAGACAACCTGAATTTATAGCTATAGACTTTGGTCTTTATTGTTGGGCTTCCTGGAAAGGTGCAGATAGGAAAGTGAATCCAAAGACACGGAAGGTGTGATCTCCACAAACACTTCTGGCTGCATGAACCCTTGGCCAGAACGAGATCCCTCTGGGTGACACAAGCCTGGGTCAGGGCTTGGCACAACTCCTGCTTTACAGCAGCCCTGTGAGGGGCAGACACAGAACCTTCTCGCTTGCATTTTATCTACAGAGGGCTCAGCTCTGCACAAACCTGCTCTGCACTGGGGAGTTTTAACCAGAGGCACTGTCTGCACTGCCCCAGGCCAGCAGCCAGGGCTGTTCAAGCATTGCCCAGATCATCTCCTTGGCGAGGCAGAGGCACAGAAGGACACTGGGGGTCCCTTGCATCTGCAGAGGCACAGAAGGGCATGTGTGCACCCTGCATCCCCATCCTCCTGCTACATCCACTAGCCTGTAATAAACCTTCAGGGATTTCTGGGTAAAGCTACCACAGAAACCTAATTAATTTCCACCACATCTGATCTGCTGTGGGCCCCCCCAGAACAGACGAGCTGGCGAGGGAGGATTTTGTCTCGGGGTGAGAAAGGAAGGTGCCTTTTCTCCCACTCCCTCAGCATCTGAATGCCTAGAGGAGCAGCAGGAAGGAGCCCGGGGTGACCCCCTGAACTCTGGGCAGCAGCTGCCAGCTCAGCAGGAGCAGTGAGCTGATGGGCTGTCCTACCTACCACAGGCGAAGCCTTCAAACCAGCTCCCCCCTTTTCACATCCCCTACCCCTGAGTTACACAAATGGAAAAGAAAGAGAGGACTTCCAGGAACCTCAGGAGTCAGATTGTTACTGGGCTGGATAAAGAAGTGAAAATTTCCAGTTATCTGTACAAAATCAAAACAATCTAATTGATGTGCTGAGCACTCAGGGTGTGACTTTGTTTAAGATACGATTTAAGATATGTATTATTTCAACCTTCTCAAACACTTTCTCTTTTGGCACATTAGCATTTTTGCTCTCTGAATTTAAATGGCTGAAAAAATAGCTAAACACATTAAAGAAAAGTTTAAACTTGGCAGATGTAAAATAAACCTATGTCTCAAATGTAAAGTATCACAGAAAAGGAAAATGCTGACTTCTCTGATTCTAGTTTAAAGGTACCTTTAAAAGTCCTCTAGCCAGTTATCACGAGGGAGTTCAGTAACAACCTTTTTCCTCTCCTTTTGACAAAATTATTAAAAGAATAGGAAGCAAAATAAGCAGAGATGGTGAGATGGATTTTTGGTCTTTAAGACTAAAAGTGTGAGAATAGTCATGGAAACCAGAATACAGCTGCCATCCTGGTCCTGGACACTTGAGTACACTCATTTAAGATTAGGCAGCAAAGGGTTAGTCTCCTGCACATGCACAGGGGAGATACAGACTTGTTCTTGCTGCTCCAGAAAAGAAAAGAAATCTAAGAGGGTCAAGCACAGGCCCTGGTTGTGCAAATACCTCAATCACAGGGTGTACACCAGGCAGGGCTCTGCCCCAGAGCTTCATCAGACCCTGACCTTCAAAGAAGAAGTTTGGGCTCTGCAGTTAAACCAAGAGTTGATCTGGGGCTCACAGCAGCAGGCAGAAGAAGGAGGGGGAGGAGAGAAAAAGAACATTTTCTGGCATCTGACCCAGGTTTAAAACTGTGTTTCATTTTCTTAAACAAAACCAAAACACTCATCCAACTTTGGGAAATCCCTAGAAAAACAACAGAAAACATTGTTTCAGAAGGCAATTATGGTCACTAAATGACACATCATTTGTGAATGGGAGTGCTTAGAAGAGAGTAAACTAATTCTCGAGGACAATAGCAAACACACATTGGACCTAAATTTGCTGTTCCCTTGGCTCTGTGACATTGGGAATTCAATGACTCCAGATTCGCACTACTGTAACAAAAAGCAGAGCCAAGCCTGTGATTTCCATCAGTGCTTACATCTCAACCATGCAGAAGTCTTAATAAATTAACAGAATTAATGATTTCATCAGTTAATGAAAAATATAAACTGATCAGAAAATTCCCTAGTAGCAACAGGGGCAGCTGAGCAATGGTGGTGATGTGGCCATGCAGTACAGGCGTGCACTCTTCATCTCCAAAGCATGCCCCCAGCTCTCCCTCCTCTAACTGATTTCCTCCCAGACACCTCACCGTGTGATCAACCAAGTCCACAGCAGGAAACTTCTCCTCTCCTCTGACATGCCTGCTGCAAACCAGACCCTTCACTACATTTGTAGTCCTGTCTACTGATGAAACAAAGCTTGTGCACTTCACAGGCACAGCTGCATATCCAGTGGCTCCTGCTTCCCATCAGCCTGGCACAGGGACAGCAGCACCAGAATCAGCACCAGGACTGCAAGCCAGGCTGCACCCGTGGCTGGGCAGTGGGAGCCTGTAACACCCTCCAGTCACCATGGGACAGCAAACACCTGCCCAAGGCCCACGGGGGCTGCCACTGGGGCACTGATCTCAGCAGCAGGCACTGCTGCCCAAGAGGAACACAGATTCTCTGTACACGTGCCAAGGCATTTCATCTCTGAACTGAGGTAAAACCATCCACATGCATGGATCATTCTTCCCTTGCACAACCCCAACATAATCCTTCCTAGACACGTCTGCAGCCATGACTCAGGCTGGGATGCCACTGAGGGAGGAGGAGGATGCAGCACAGCACAGACACTTGCTAATGCAGCCGGATTGCTGGGGGCTACTGGGCAGGTGGTCAGAGACAGAAACATGGGGCAGTTTAGCCCATCTGCGGGGTAACAGACCTGGAACACCTTCAGTTGGTCAGAGACAGAAACATGGGGGAGTTTAGCCCGTCTGCGGGGTAACAGACCTGGAACACCTTCAGTTGTGTAACTCACTGTGGTGAGATCTGCCACAATCCCTTTGGAAGCTGTTACCACGAGAGACTGCACTGTCCTACAGCACAGCTCAGCCCCGTGAGCAGGAGCATCCACAGCTGTTCTGCAAGGGGAACCACTCCTGTGAAAAGCATTAAGCTCCCACCTTCCCAGAATCATTTCACAAACAGGATCTGAAGGATTTTTCTTCAGGTGTTTGTGTTTAGTTTGCAGCTCCCTGACAGAAGCGTAGAGATGTTCTTGCCTCTCAGTAACTGCTATGTAAATTTGTTCCTATGATTACAGCACTTGCTAAAATGAGCATAATAATTAGGAGGCAATCCCAGCTTTATGAATTTTCCATAGCAGGTTTGATGCTCCAAGATAAATCCCCAGTTCAACAAAACAGCTGTGCATGTGTGTAATTTTAAACATACTCTTTTTCCACCACAATTAAGCAAAAGACTTAAGTACATGCTTGTTGCTTGGAGGGGTTTAAATCTGTTGACTTTAATTAGATTTATGTCCAGACTGAAGTTCTTCCTTGAACTGAGGGCTGTGAAGTACAGTGCTTTCAAAGAAGTACTGAATGAAAGCTAAGAGCCTATTCTGATTATAACTTTAATATTAAATAATGCTTTACATTTTTACATGCTCTGTACGCATTATCTATTTAAAACCTACATCATCATCCATGAAGAAGGAGGTAAATGCTTTTACTTTGTTTTACATTACCTAACTGCATTGTAGAAAAAAATCTCACACTTGTATCAAGCCTCTTAAATATCAGTTCAAAGCACAAAAAGCAAGCTCGTGAGCTAGTCCTGGGAGAAGAGACAGAGATGCTGGTACAGATAAAACAATCACACCCTTCATAAAGACAGTGTCCTTATGGACACCAGGGTATATTGTCAATGGTTTGTGGTGACCTTTCCAAGTACATGCTGTGTTAAGTCTTCTTAACAATTTTCTCCTAAAAATACCTTCTACGTAAGGATCAGTGAGGCGAGCCCCAGAGAGAGCAAGATGCTAATGAGCTCTGGAATCAGCCACTCCCACCCCAGTGAGAGCATCCAGGTCCCACGGCAGTGCTCACGTCAGCTTACCCTGTCTATGGGAGATGAAATCATGTGCTGAAGGACAAGTAAACCCCAAATTAAAATTCACAGTAATGTCTCCCAGTTGCATTCCTAATCCTGCTCACTGCCTCTGACATCATGATCAAGTGTTCTCCAGCACAGCACAGCACAGCACAGCACAGCACAGCACAGCACAGCACAGCACAGCACAGCACAGCACAGCACAGCACA
>JAOEGS010003331.1:7497-18332 GCA_025447755.1 Corythornis vintsioides
CTGCTGGCCACACTTCTCCTAATGCATCCCAGGATCCATTGGCCTTCTTGGCCACAAGGGCACATTGTTGGCTCATGCCCATCTACAGCCCAACAGAAAGGCAGCCCCACCCCTGGGTGCCCAGCAAGCACTTCTATGCGGGCAGAAGCATGACAGGATTTTTTGTGTGTGATGGGTTGAATTGTTCCTTCCTTTTGATTTATTAGGGGGGCAAAGAGCTGAAATCGAGATGCTGTCAGGGGAGTGCCTGTGGTGTTCATTATCTTCAGCTGGCAGGAGGCAAGACTGGCCTGTGATGGTAAAGAGCAGGAACTTTTCTCTATCAGCATCACTCTGGCCAGGCTGCTTATAAAGCTATTCCACTTTTTCCTCCCTTTTCTCCTTCCCCACCAAGGGATGCACACTGCCAGCAATCTTCAAAACCTCTGGCTGTGATATGTAAATCAAGGAGCAGGAAGAGAAGGATCAGAACCTCTGCCTAACAGGTGACCATGAGAAAATACTGGTTTCTAAGGATGCTCCTTTCAATTGGATGGCTGGTGCTGTCTGACAGGAAAAAATTCTTAACTAGTTTTCAGGGAAGAACTGCACCTGAAACAGGAATTCAGATATAAGGAGAAGGGGGGAAAAAAGTGAGTCAGGATAAAATTTTATAGCTATAAATAGTGGATTTTGAAAGTCCTGATTCAGGCATCTATACTATAGACCTCCAATACACTTTGTGCTTGCTGTGGATTATATACTGAAAAAGATGATGAATCTCCTTTGCCTGTTTAGGTCACGGTGACCTTGTAACCTCTACATGATAGGCAGTCCCAGAAGCCTGCTAGAATTGGGCAGCATGGTCAGCATCTCCACAAGACTGGTGATATTTTTGAGAAATGCTTTTGTTATCCCATTCCTTCGCTTCCACAGTTCAGGTTGTTTTGATTTTTTTTTTATATAACAAACCAAACCACCCTTCATATTAGTTAATGGGCATATATAAAAAAAAAATATAAAATAAAACCACTATTTTCCCTTGGAAGCATTTTTATTTTTTTTTTCCTAGCATAATTATAGATTTCACTAGGAAAAAAAATCTGTTTATTCCAAAATAAACTGTTAGCATTCTATGTCATTTCTGGGTGTTTTTATCTATCATAATCTAATCAGAACTATTTTTAGAACACCAGTGAATAATAATATTAGACAGCACTGATCTCTGAGACAATTTGAGACTCCCAGTTGAGTTTCTGCTAGAAAAGGGATTTCTGTTATAAAAAGCACCAACACAAATGCACTGCTTTGTTACAGAGGCTGCCAGGCAGATCAAGGACTTGGAAGGCCTGCCATTTGAAGTCTCTTCATTCTGAAAATGTACTGTCAGGGACCAGTGTGGAGAAGCCTTTTGTTCTGCTGCTGCAGTGTTTGTAGATGAAAGCAGAATGCCTGTGCCTGGGCCATCAACCTGACACTTTCCAATACATGAAATTCACTTGGAACTAAGCATGGGAGAACAGTCTGAAATATAACATGGGGTTTGGGTTTTTTTTTTTTCCTGTGTTTATTACCTTGAGGAGCATCCCAAACACTTTTTAAAGGAGTATCAGGACATAATTACCCTATTGGAATGGAGGATTTACAGCATAAAGAGCAACCATTTGAAATTGTGCAAGCATGGCAGGTGAGTGAAAAGTTCTGAGACTACATTCTAGTCACTGGGGAGATGTTTCCAGTTCCTTCAGTGGGCTTCAGTCAAGCCCTCAGAACTTCTAGAGCACAGGTATTTGGTCACATGTCACTAAGATCCACGTCCCAGAACCATCTCCCTTGTAGACTTTGTAAAACATGAACATAAGTATAATGTTAACTCCCATTTCTCACATGAAATGCAGGGGTAAGACAGCAGAAAGAGGAAATATTTTTTAAGGCACCGAGAAAATTTTATTTTTTTAATGTCTTTGACACCTTTTACTTATGCAATAGAAAATCCTTTCAAAATGCTCTTTCTCTTGTAACACTGGAAAACTGAGTATGAAAGGAGGTCTCACTGTAAACCTTCAGATTATGTTGTTAGTTTCTCCACACTCCTGGCCCCCTCACTTTACCTGTCATCCAAAGCTCACATTTATTCCTTCCAAGGAGTGACTTACTTTATGCTTTTTCCTCTGTCCAAAGATCTCCAAGCACCTAGTGAAATTCCCCACCTGATTATTTACTGTACACACCAAGAGCATTTTACTCACCAGTGCAATTTAGCCACCTCTGGGATGAAAGACAGTGTGGCAGAAAGTGTGTGTTACCTGAGAGCTAAGCATGAAGTGCTGAATATCATGTTCTTCATAAAGCTAAGAGGGAATTTCCTGTGTGTCCTGATCTAGGTGACCCTGCTCTGGCAGGGGGTTGGACTCAGTGGTCTTTAGAGGTCCCTTTCAACCCTGACATTCTGTGATTTTAGAAGTTAATTACCCATCAAGGATGTTATGGAATAAGAGAGATTTACAAAGAAAGTGATACAGGATTTGAACTGACACAATTAGGTTTTACTTTTGAGCTGAAAGCCACAATCATAGAAAACACTTTGCCTGCTAAAAACGTGTTGCAGACTGGTTCAGGGGAAACTCCTGCCAACATTGTTTATTAATGTTTTTTAGGAAAGAGGGACTAATCCCGTCTGCATATTTAGTTCCTCATAGGAGGACTTTGTGCCTGCAGAAACAGACATAATAAATGACAAGACTGATATCATCCCACCAGTAGGTGTGTGCCACAAGGTCTCTACTTCGTGCCAGAGGATCCGAGTCAGTTATGGATCCCTGGGAAGCAAGGCTGTTATCTGGGGTAGCACTTTTGTCCCCTCTTTTTTATCTTGGCAGACCCCTATGGTATGGGTCATCCAGGAGGGACACACTGTCTCTTGGAAATAGCAATACTTTCATTCAGGCATAGGCAGGGAAGGGTTGGAATCTGCTCCTGTTGCTTGAATTGAATGTGGGTGCAGGAGACAGAGGGTAGTTACTGGAGCAGATTCTGGCATCATTTCTACCAGTGTTAATTTGAAGTGAATTCCTGACAACGAGTGATCAACTCTAAGTGTACTGCAGTATAAATGAGAATAAAACATGCCTCTAAAGTCCTAAATTTATTGTTGCTGCCTCTATGAGTGTCAATGCTTTAAGTAGTATTTTAAAACATTTATAATCCCAGAAGACTAATTTAGAAACACCTCACGCTTACAAACTGGAAGTTAATTTCTGATGGGATACACAGTAGAATGTTGTTGATGCTGTCTGATGGGTTTTTTTCCCATTTATTCATTTCCCTTACCTGCAACCTGGTCTTCAGTGGACATAGTGAACGAATGGCTTCAAGACTGGAGAAAAGAAATCCCCTTAACCTTCATAATCAGTAAAGATTCCTCAGACCTTTTAAACAGATGACTCTGAGTAGCTTGCTATAGCCTGCTTTTAGTAGCCAGGAGTCAGATTCAAGCACAGAATAATGCAGGTGATCACACACAGCCTTGGCTTCCCTGTTCACACTGGGACTGACTGGGCGAGCTGGAGAGCAGATGGATTGTTTGGTCACATTACTCAGTCAACTAAAGCTCAGCACTTTGTTTAATGCCTTGGAGTGGCCAGGGCTCTGCAGATTTGAACCTGTTCTTCCTACCACATCAAAGGAATCTTGCTACTGGCACAGATTTGGATCTCCCACCAGTTTTAACTGGTATAAACTATGAGATAACTGGTATGAAATATGAGCAATAACTATGTGACTTAAGAGCTCCAAGCACATAATATGAGCACTGAGGCAGACTAGTGAAAGAGCAGCAAAACACATAGTACTTTGAAACCAGTGATATAGTGATTGACTGAAATATTATAAAAGAGATCAGAAACCCAGAAGCTGCACAAAAATATGTGGCTAATGTTGTATATTCAGTATCAGTCACTACACAAGCTAATATTGAGCATAGGAGCTACTGTAACAAAAGCACTTATATTAGGAAGGATTTATAACTTCATTTCCCAGTGGTAATCAGAAAAGTGTTCTGCACAAATACATGCAGTCATACTGGTGTAAAAGCCCAGAATTCATAATACAGGACAAAAGAAGCTCATGTGTTTAGTGAATCCCTGCAATTTTCTCTCTCTTTTTTTTTTTTTTTTTTTTTTTTTCCATATTCCCTCATCTCACAAGCACATCTGGTGTTTCAGAGACATTGTATTCAACAGTGGTAAAAGGACACTAGGGCCAAGAATAACAAATGAAAAATGAAAACACTGGGCCCTAATGCTGATCTCATATGGGTGTAAATCAGAGGGATTCCAGCAAAGCCTTTGGAACCACACCAGTGAAATACTTGTGTCTGACTCAGAATCAAAACTGTAGAGACCAGTGATTTCCATCAAGCAAGACTCACTGTCAGGTCTGACATTCTCCCATCCCACTGGGAAATTTTATTGCAAAAGGTCTTTAAAAGAGCTTCTCACAAATGTCACAAATGCTGAGGAAGTGACAAAGCTAAAGCAAAAACACTTTAGTAGCTCTTGTGTCTGCACCAGATAATGTAAAATACCTGTCAAACCAGATTAAGTTTTTTATTTGCCATTTGCAGCACAAAAAGGGAGTTTGACAGCAAATAAATACATTTTTTGCATGTAGTTACTGGATTAGTACATGGTTGCTCTTAAGCTCTTTAAAGACAGAGAAAGCCACTCACTGCCAGGTGGGTTGTCCTCAGCAACATGACCTTCTGAATAATATACATTAATGCCCTTGGTGTTTCTGGCCTTGACCTAAGGCACTGCCATAGCCACAGGACTTGTATTGCTTGGCAATTTAACTAAATAGACTGTCTTTAAAAAGTAAACAGATCTCAGCTGCTTGTTGACAAAATTGTTTGAAGACACCAGACAGTAAAATCTCTTAGCTCCCATTTGTTGTAGAGAGATCCTAGCACTGAGGAGCAGTGTAGCCACAAATGTCTGTACGGAAACCATTTTGGATCCTACGTGTTCCGTTTTCCCTTGGAACTCCACAGCATGAAAGCAAAAGTACAATCAAGAACTTAACCCAATAACTGCACTAAATTTCCTAATCCCACCTTCCGCCATAAAAATAATTATTTAGCCTTGTTGCTAGACACTTCTCAGGGCTAAATGACATCCCATTAGAACCATTACAAAAACATGGGACTTGACAGAGACACGATGCCAAAACAGCAGTCAATTTTGTATGACCATTGCATGCTGCTGTTTGAATTTCATCCCACTGTACTTGTATTTTTACCTCCTTAAATAACTTCCCTCCTCAAATATTGGTGGGATCTCCCCCTTCCTTGCTGTCTCCCTTCAGGGCTGCTGTAAAGCTAACTGTAGACAAGAGGCTTTTTGTGGATCTAAAAAGGCTTTGTGGGAGGTACAGGCCGTAGCTGTCCTCCCCATGCTTTGCTTTTAAAACACTTCTTTGCAAATTACATCTTTCACTGTCTTGCAGTCACTGCTGCTCAAGTTGTCTGCAGTTCATCAGCATTTGGTGACAAAGCAGCCCACGGAGACTGATGCTCCAGGTCCTGCCATGAAAAACCTCTCCTCGTTTTCCTTCCTTGTCCTTTAGGTGAGGAAGCCTTTGAATGTCCACTTTGCCAGACCTGTATGCTGCTTGCTTTGTAAACAGGGGAATAATCTACCCAGGCTTGCCCCTTGTTTGACTTTGTATTCAATGAACAGCAAGCCAAACAGTAGCTAGAATGCCTGACCTTAAAGGCTGAAGTTCATAAAGAAACACTAAGATCTTGAGACAAAGGGTTTCATATTACTGGCTCCTGTGTCTTTCATTGATTAGATGCTTTACAACTGATAGTGGGTTTCAAGGTTTATTTGGAACCTCTGTCAGAAGGGCAGAGATGGGGGAAGGGGAAGGGAGAGAGCAAGCAAAGATGAGGATTTCTTTTCTATTTACTGCATGGAATTAAGATGGGAATAAACAAAGGTGGCAGAAGGGAATGCTATTAACATAACAGCTCCCAACCTGCCCCTCAGCTTATTGTTGGGTCACTGCAGCAGTAGGTGGGGAGATGAGGGTGGACATTGGAAGAAGGGAGGGTGCAAGAGAGGGAATGTGGGAGATGCTCTTTGAAGAGGATTTGTTCGCTTTCTGCAAAGTTCCTTCCACTCCAGATGAAGCAAATGGGAATGATCCAAATATTATGCATTGGTTTGTGTGAGCAATCCATGACTGCGTTCTAGCTTCAAATTCCAGGTGCTGGGGAAAAAGTCACACAGGTAAAATGACACATGGGGAACTTCACAGCATGCAAAACGTGCCCATGACAAGATCTGCTGCCAGGGTCGGATCCATGCAAGGATCGACACCACCAGGAAAAGCACCAATACGGACAGGGACAGGAAAGGAATCCTATTCTTTTGCCCAGTTCTCATGGGCCTGATTCCGAGGAGACTTCCAGAAGAAAAGTAAAGGAACGTGTAAGAGGAAGTTTTAATTAGATGAGTTTTCCGAAGTTTTATCCTGGGAAATGTCTTTAAAAGCTGTCAGGCACAGCAAGGGTGGGGAACACTGAGGAGGTCAAAGTCAGATAGCGACCAAGGCCATAAGCACTGAAGTCAGTAGAAACGTCCCCAAGGAAATGTAGATAGTGGCAAGCTTTAGGTTCAGAGTGTGACAGAAAATGTTCTGGTAATCACTGGAGGACTCAGTAAAAAAGAATGTGTTATGACTCTCTAAGAGGCCATGCAATGTTGAGAAGGATCCTGTCACAGGGGGTGTGGCTGTGTGTGTGTGTGTGGCCATGCACGTGTGTGCCTCCTGACCCACTAGTGTTGAAAAAGCTGCAAGTAGCAGTCTGTCTCCAACTAATGAGACAAAAAGAGAGCATGAAGCAACCTGTAATTTCTGGAGGCTGTGGCTGAGGTGCTCAAGAGAGGGGGCGTATTCTGGAATGCACATAACCCTTTTCTAACCTCTCACACCTTCCCTGGAGAAGATAAGGGTTGACATCGAAGTTATTTGTCCTCTTGAGCTCTCGAAGAGTTCAACAAAGTGGCAGTCAGGCTGTAGTCTGAGCTCCCTGTTTCCTGAGCAGCATCTTCTCCTGCCAGGCCTGTGGTTAAAGTCCTTTAGGTAACTTTCCAGTGCAAATGTTTGGCTAAAGAAGACAAAAATCCAACAGCCTAGCACCCAGGAAAGAGCATTCAGGCTCCAGAAACTCTTCTCCAAATGGAACGTGGTTTCATCACTCCAAATCCTACCTTTGAATGCCAAAGCAAGACTGGGCTGCTAGAACTTCTGGGAATTGTCAGTAGCTGGTTACGTGAGCTTCGGTTGGTGAGCTTAGTCTCCCTGCAGCCTGATTCACCTTTAGACTATTCTTACCCTGACTGTTGCTTACCACAACTTTTCAGAAAGCTGGAGTGCTAAAAGAACCATTTTTTCATCTAGCATCTATCCTAGAGAGAGGTAGTTATTTTTCCTCAAGGACAGATAGAAAACTCACACCCAGCCAGGTCCTACCTGCCTAAAAACTTACAGTCTGTGCTCCAGCCTGCCATTATCAATCCAAACACACAGAATATGATTTCTCCATTATTTCTCACACTTGCACCCCTATGACCAATTTCACCTGTGCTAATGCAGACTGCCCACAGTTCAAAACTCTCCAATAACTCAACAGGAAAGAGTTCAGAGAGCAACAAGAGCACTTAGGGATCTGTGAAATATAACCTTTGAAGAAACTGCAGATGAATTTTTGTTTTCTTAAATACAGAGAAGACTGAACTGAGACATGGTAACAGTCCTCAAAAATGTAAATGACTGCAGCAAAGGGGGGAAATTCTTCTCTCCCATGTGAAGAGGATCAGAATAATAGACTAAAATTGCAGCAGGGACTTTTTTTTTTTTTAATTATTTGATATTAGCAAACCCATTGTAGCTATTATGATGGTGCTACTGAAGCTCTGGGATAGGCTGCCTTGGCAAGATCCAGGTGTGGAATGCTTTTGAATCAGGCTGGAGGAATGTCTGTCATAAGGGGACAGGTACCACTGACCTGCTGTACTATTGGAGAAGGAGAAAGAATAGGTAATGTCATAAAATCCCTTATAGCCTTGTTTTCATATAACTTAATGATTCATTGCTTGAATACATGTTCATTTATCACTCTCTGGGAGAATTTTTAAAGTATGACTTGCATCTTTGTATTCTCTGTCTCCAGAGCTTCCCTTAAGAGTAATACTCTTCCAAACACTAGAATATACTCAGTTGCTCTGTCCTGTGAAAGGTGAAGCTAGTCCTGCCAATCAGGAGCTACAACCTCACCATTAATTGAAAGATAACTGGCTAATGATCCTAAAGAAATTACAAAAGATGGGTGTTTGGCTAGCTAGACTTCACTTTTGCAGTGGTATGCTCTACAGCGCTGCTGAGTCTTGCACTTGAAAGACAACCCCCAGTGAAACAGAGACAATAGGACCCAGGACAAGGACTAGCTAGCAGGGCCAGCCCCTGGGTGTTTCAGGCAGTCATACCAGGTAATCCTGGTAAACTCAGCACACTGTATCTCCAGCCCCGTTCAGCTGCTCGTCCTTGTTATTCTCACTGGCCAGCTACTCGAGAACATCAGCACTGAGGCAGCCAAGAATCTTCCTCTCATTTCTAACCTAGCATTTTTTTTTTTCTTGGCCAGTTTGTTAATTAGCTCCTCTGCTAATGCTGCATTTCAGTCTCCTTAGAGTTTTCCAGTTTAGTGGCTAGTTGGCCTCGGTATCACTTTTGGTTTTCATTCAATAAGGCTGGGCAAGTCAAGCTCTTTTCATATCCTCTCAGAGAATCAGGGGAATATACCCATAATAGACCAGCAGCACATTTCTTTCCTGATATAGTGAAGAGGTGGGACAAAATTGTAGGGTGGAGAAAGGGTGTCTCAAAACCAAAACCAAACCACTTTCGTAACACAAAATCCCTCAGTTTTGGCCAGTATACAAGGAGAACTCTGACAGTTTTGCCTTCAAATCAGATCTGTGTGTTCCTGAATCCAGTACAGGAATCCAGCTCCTGAACACAGCTCCCCTCTGCTACTGGGCCCAGTCTGGGACTCTCCCAGTGCCTGCTCCACAGCACCAGTGACATAATTACCATCAGGGGGTTGGGTTCCATACTGGTCTTGTACATATTTGTATATATTCCATTTATTGTTATTATTATTTTCATTTCCATGCAAGCTGCTCTAGTTTCCTTTTCTAATCACTGAGTCTCTCTTCCTTATTCCTTTTATTCCCCTTTGAGGAGGGAGGGGGGTTAACAGAGAGCATCTGTTATAGTTCTAGCAGGCTGCCCTGACACCAAACTGTGACAGATTCAAGCCTTGGGAAGGGTTAAGAAGTGAAGTTGAGCTGCTATTTGCTCTGTTAGACATGTAGCTATCCCTATCCTACAGGTTGTGGTTCTTTCTTATCAGAACAAATCCAAGAGTGGAGGGAAAGAGCAATTCTTGCATCAGTCTTTACGCAGTCTGGCCTCCTTTCTGCTGCCACCCGCGGCTAGTGCTGAAGCTCCAGAACTGCAGCTCCTCTTCCCATATCCCCTTTGCAGAGGCCAGCCCCACTGGTGGCACCAGCACTGCTGTGGTTACACGGTCTGCAGCAGTGCTGCTTGAACTGGCTTGGCTCCACCCTTCTCCACTCCCAGCTGCTTTTTCCATTTCCCACCGGGTACCCTCCCTGCTGCCAGCGTGTTTGTGGAGTTACGTGCACAACCAGGTCAGGGATCTGATCCCAGCCAACAAAACAGCCTGCAGATTTTGTATTTATTTCTTTTTCCAGATGGAATAAGTTATTCTGTCTGTTTTCTTGGGTGGCTGCACACACAATTTGGCTGGCATAAGGCAGGGAAGAGGATGGGGTGGAAATAAGCATGCTCCACCTAAATGAGCGTGGCTGATGCACACAACCTCCTTCCCTCCCTCAGCTAGCATGGGCTGGTCTTGCCATGAAAATCACTTGCTCTTTGTCATGCCTCAGATACTCCCCACTCTCCTTTCAAGGAACACTCCTCTTTCCCCATCTGTCTTTAGTATGCATTATCAAAAAGACTCTCTAATCCATCAATATCCATTACAACAGACAGGTTTGGAAGGTCTCCCACTCGTGTTATAAAAAGGGATTGGAAGAGAGTTTGGGGGCTGTTGAGTCTGAAACTGGTGAGTGCTGCCACTCATGTCACACATTCTCTTTTAGACCTTGTGCTGCATTTTCTATACCTTAATCTTTGGGCCACTACAATGGTGCATTCTGGCATCATAATTAATAGTTACTGGGAAGTCAGTTCCAAAAATGTAGTTCTTAGTAACTGCATTTAGCTATAGCTAAGATCTACAGGTTACTGTGTTCACTGAAGCACTCCTTTCTTGGGCAGCTATTACAATCCAACTTAGAAAAACCCACTCCCCTCTCTTCTCACTTTTTTTTTTTTTTTTATTTTTGGCTCAGACCTTTGCTGTTAGAAAATTCCTGAGAGAAATTTTATTATTTTTTTTCTTTCTAACGTGCTTGGCTCCAGACACTTCAAGGGAGGCTGATACAGCCATTAACACTACTATGCTTTGAAGAAGACCATTTGACATTACACTGAGAGAGGGAACCTGGCTTGACAGAAATGCCTACAAGGACACAATGGTCACTGTATGGTTTCACTCTTTTCTGTAGATATTCTGAAGACACACTGCAAGACTAGTACTCTCTGGAAAGCGCATTCAAAAGAAAAATCCCCTGGCATGGCATTTAGAATGACCTCAAAATAATAGTTTTTAAAAGGAACATAATTATATATCTTAT
>JAOEGS010003331.1:49549-77697 GCA_025447755.1 Corythornis vintsioides
TCCCTGCTCTCAGCAGAGGGTTGGACTGGATGAGCTCTGGAGGTCCCTTCAACCCAGACATTGCTATGGTTCTGTGACAAGCTCCTTGCATCAAGAACATGAACTCCAGAACAGTGCTTTTAGTACATGGACCTTCCAGGCCCTTTGGAGAGTTCTATGGCTCTTACTCCATCTGTTAGAAAGTAGAGAGGAGCTGTACTTTCTTAGAAAAAGCTCTTGGTGACATTTGAAAGCAACTATTGTGTTGACTCTGAGAACTGCTGGGAGGCTTTGTTTGGTTTGGTCTTGGGAGTCCTTGGATTGAGAGAATTACAGGCTGTTTTCTCCTCCTGTGGAATCACTCCACAGTTCTTCCCTCAGAAGTAACAGTTTGAAAAGGGACAAGCTGCTGGGAATTTCTGCCCTGGATAAGGTTTCCCACAAAAACCCAAATAAAAACCAAACCAAACCAAAAAAAACCCAACACCCCCCCACCCCATAAAAAAACCCAATACAACCAACCAAACAAAATCTGTTTGCTGATAAACTCAGTTCCTTATTTTCTAGGTAACTGTCAGAGAACGTTGTGCTGTAGCAGGGTGTTACTGTATCTGTGCTGTGAGAGCAAGCACCAGAAGTACAGAGAAGGAAAGAAAGCTCAGCAATATGGCAGAGAGCAGACTGTGGAGGTTCCTCAATCAGCACTGAGCCAGTAAGTCCGTGCAGCCCCACATACCATCATGCAGCTGTACCAGTTGGGACTGGAAGCAGCAGAGCACAGGGTGTTGCTAAATGATTGCTCAGTTAATCTATTGCCCGAATAAACCACACAGATAACTGAGAGGTGATGGTGTGTAAATTGACAGAACAACAAAAACAAAGCAAAACAACAAGCTTTAAAAAACATTTCCTGAATTCCTTCCTGGTCATGGCTTGAGTTTCTCCTCTCACTTTCTACATGAAGATGATGTATCTGAGTGATGCAAGCTCTGTGGCTGATATAGATGTCCACCCGAGTTCTCCTGCCTTATCAGCAGTGATAACTTCATTCAGTTTGAGCATCCATAGTTAGATATCACTACCTACACTTCCTGTAACTACCAGGTGTGTCCAGTGACCAAGTTACAGCTCTAGGTATGTCTGATCTCACTGGGGTTTGGGGGGGCAGTATGGGTGGGGGGGTGTGATGTTTTATCCATGTGTTTGTTTTCTTGCAATGTGTTGATACATCACTTCTCCCATGTCACAGCTCTGTTGTCAGCAAGGACACAACAGGGAAACTCATCAATTCACAGGGAACTGGTTGTTTCAAAAGCATTGTTTTAATTGTCAAACCAAGCACGGCTTCAGTTGAGCTGGGCTTTGATTTTCTTAATGAAATGAATCTTTCTTAATTAATTACACCATAGAAGATTGCCTCAAATGCCCATAAACCTAGCCTGACTTGCAGAAATGCTGAGGGTGTGCCAAACTCCCAAAGCCAGTAGGAGCTCTTAATCACTGCCCTTGGAGAGCAACCCACACCCTGGAACTTCCCACTGAATGCCTGCTCCTGTTTACCCCAGCAGGTCAGCAGAAGCTTTTTACCCCCACAGCTTCCAATGGAAATGCAGCTGGCTATCAAGTCAGGTACGTGTCAAATAGGTCCCTGGGTGAAGCTTTTTGCAGCCAAAAGGCCATTCCACAGCCATTTAAGTGTTGCCTTGGCTTTCCTTATGCAAAAGGCTTCCTGTGACACTTCAGATGTATCAGCATAAGGAAGCCCGGTGTTTATTTCCATCCTTTCAAGTGACTAGAAAGACCTCAGAGTATAATTTTCAGAGAGCAGTGTTTTGCTGTACTGCTGCCTGAGCAAAGTATTGTGGCTGAGAAGCTCCCACTGGTTATACTGGAAGTTCCAGCCCTGGTAGGCTCATTAAAAGGAGCCACACTTAGCTTAATGGTTAGGAGAGACCACTATTCATTTCCAAGTGGAAAATCTATACATCAGTTATTGCTTCCCCAAGTCTGGGACAGAATGCTGGACCAGCTGGGTACCAACAACCAGGGCTGACATGCCCTACCACTGGGATCAGAAGCTGACCCTTACTGGACACCTCAGCTTCACTAGCTAGGCAGCAACCTGCTCCTGCTCCCCACACAGGCCTGCTGATTGCAGTGCCTTCCTACGAGCACAATTCAGGCCACAGGAGCTTTCTTAGTAGCCCATGAATACTTACTAACATTTCTAGCCAATAATCTAGAAAGCTCTCACTTTAGGAAGCACCAAACTCTATTTTCTGAGACAATCTATTTTTGGGAGACTGTTCCCTAAGTTTTGTCACCTGTGTCTTGAGGTAGAAAATGCTGGTGTATGTTCCTTCTTCAGCTAGATCTGAGACAAGCAGCCTGTTGCCATTTAAGGCTATGGAGGCCCATTCCCTTCAGAGCATCATTGCTCTAAGCCATTGTTTTTAAAGTTGAAAGAGAATGAAGAACACAGAATGCAAGCAAGCACAGACTAACAGAAAGTGAGGTTGCACAGGATTTAGGTCAAGGCCAGTTTTAGGTCTAAAATGCCAAGTAATTTGACATTTAGCATTGCTTTTGCATAAACCTGAACAGCCACAGTAACAGCTGTGTGAGGAACTGAGCCCAAAACATAGTACTCCAGCCTGTACTGTGATGTCCTTCCTGTGGTGCAAGGAAGAGAAAATCAAGACTGCAGAAAGCTACCATGACATCCAGACTATGAAGTGTTAAAGCAGGAGATACAGTTTTAACTGAAGAGAAATTATTGGAAGAATGTGTGTCAGGTGCTTGGTATTCAATAGAAAAGAATACAATAGACTATTCCTTCCAGTAGAAAATAACAGTTTGGGGATACCATGACCATTAAAAAAAGATTAGTGAGAGACATTTTACATGCATGAACAAATTCTGAAGTAGCCCTTTTTAGGGAGCTCCCCTTCCCAGTTTGGTTATAAACATTACTCACTGCTATCTTTCTAGCTTGCAGTCACAACAGTGTATTGTGTATTATTTTGCACAACACGAAACACAAAATTAACTCTAAAGTAGATTATTAATAGAGGAGAAAAGGAGAGACAGTGCACTCTAGTTGCTGTGTATTTCTTCTAGGGTGTGGATTCCTGCAGTACTCCTTTAAGTAACTTCTAGCAGGCAGCTTTGAAGACTAAACAACTCTGCTTTCTGAACTCTTTGCCCTTAGATTTCCACCTCTGCTCTGCAGCTCAGAGTTTCCAAATTATACGAGGCCCTTTTGCAATACCTCCTACCCTAGGACTGTATCTCAAAAGCACAGAACTCCTTTTAGTCACAGCCACATCCAAATTCATAACCCCCTGGAAAATCCCGCTGCTGGATTACCAGAGCCTTGGGATAACCCATTGCACTGCACGAATTCTTGCTACCATCTTAACGATGGAGCAACCTTTTGCATTTACAGCTGAGCACCACCTGCTGGTTACCTCACCTGCTTTGGCTATTTCTCCACCCTCCTGCCAGCGTCAAATCCCGAGCACAGGCTAGAGGCTTTGGGAAGGTGGACGTGTGCTCCATGGGACCCGGGATCCCGCAGCTGAGCTGCTGAAGCCGGAGGCAGCTGTGCTGCCCCAGCCGGAGCAGCAACCAGAGGGAGACAAACTCTGAAGCACTCTGCTGTGGCTGCCCCCACTGCATTCCCTCCCTGCTTGTTCTCAGAGTGACACAAACTGAACTCCTCAAAGATAAAACCAAAAGCAGCAGAGGTCCTCCTCCCTGTGGGAAGTTCTGGGTGCCTCATCCTGCTCATTTTAATTGACTACTGAACCATATGGTTTTGTCTTAATCTCTCCAGCATCTCCTGAATGCAAGGTACTGATTTTCTCCCCTAGTTGTTCTGTTGTGCCAGCGACCATGTGATCTCAGTTTAACTACTTAATTCCGTTTGCCAAGTGGAATGGGCCTCTTACCTACCATTAAGAACAAATTCAGGTCCTGGCATTTTAACTGTGCCACTTTGATCTTATAAATAATCTTAATGGAGATGCTTTCAGAGCCACACTCTTGGAGCACAAGTTAATTTAACATTGTGAACTTCAGATGAGATCGCCCAAGATGAGTGGTTTAATTGTTTAACTTCCACTGAACTCAGTGGAAGTTGGACAGGGAAGTCCCAGCAGCATGTTTCAGAAACAAGACACATTACTGACCACCGGCTGTTTCACTTCTGATCTCTGCCCAACAGAGATTTTTCACAGTTGAGGTGTAATATTACCAATATATCAGCAACCATTTCTACAGCACACTGTATCACTGCTCTGAATTTCATGTGGCTATCTGTAACATCACCATCAAGCTCCCCTGAAGGATGGAAAGAAAAAGGAATAACAACCTCAGCCTACGAATCCTTCTGTCAACATAGCAGTCTATAAACCCAAACAACAGGATGACCCCACCCTTGAAATTCCTCCAGGAAGACAAGGGAAAGCCAAATTTAATATTTCTAATTACCAAGGAAAACCTTCCACTCTGTAACCACCTTAATCCTCCTCCCTCAGCTTTACTGTGCATCCTCAGGCAGGGCCTTGGCCCAGGTTTCAATTAAATTATTAAGAGGAACAATAGAGTCAAAGTTTCCCAACTCAAATGTCTCAATTTGTTAAATCCATGTAAAGTAAGCCAACACCAGATACGCTGATTTCAGATTTTCCCCCTGCACCCCGGGTTGTGTAAGGATGTTGCATTGGATCTTTCCTTTGTTCTAAACCTAGGAAGGCCTCCCCTGGTGACCCAGTTAGCTGTGCCCCTGGGCTCCAGTGCTCTCTAGTGACAACACCTTTTGCCTGGGAATGCCAGGTCCCCAACAAGAGTTGAGCATGTGCCAGGAGCTTAACTGCAAAGCTTGGACCATCTGTGTGACAGTGTTTGAGATCTCATTTGGTCTGTGTGGTTTGGAAAAATCTGCACCAGGATGGAAAAAAAACCCAAACCAACTTGTTCTCTTGCAGTCTTCTTCCTGCCCCACACTCCTTCGTGCTCTCCCACTGTCAGGATCAGCCTTCAGAAGGGGCCACCTCCAGGAACTTGCATGGGACAGAGGAAATCCCAGAGAGCCCAGTGCTGCTGCCTTTCTGGAAGGGGACTTACTGCGTGGGCTTGTGTGTGTGTTGAGGTGGGGAGATGGGCCCTGCACAAAGCTGGCTTCTTCCAGAATCGAGCCCCACAAGCACTGTCTAGAGCAGATGGCACACCTGCTTAGCATAGCTGCTTCCAGTTTACTGTAGAGAGGCTGTAAGTTGCACGCTCCAGCAAAGACAGCCTGACCAGAACACGCTCCCCATTCAGGGATGGGCAGCTGCCCACGTGCCCTGCACCAGCTGCTGCTTCCTTGGCCATCAGAAGGCTCTAGAAGGGGGCAAAACACCTATAGCACAGACCACAGGGCTGTGCAGGGGCAGGAGGGTGAGGCAGTTGTCAAGCTGCAGCCAGAAGGCTCTCCTGGGAAGCATAAGGGGATCAGCAGGTTTATGTATGCCAGGAAACCCAGTGTAAGAGAAACCAAGACTGGAGGAATGGATTTACTCATGCAACAGCTGTTTTAAAAGTTAAAGTCTCACCCAACAGTTTCTCTACTTAAAGAATAGGCCTTTTTTAGCTTATTCTTGTAATTCTGGTTTTACAGACTAGAGGCTTCCCCCACCTTTTGATGTGAGGCAATTCCACCTCAAAGTCCTGACTGCTTCAGATTTCTGTCCCATTATGGCCAAAAAAAACCCCAAACCATACAACCAAAAACCAAAACAGGTTCTGGCACAGAATTCACTCTGACCCCATCTGGATTTTCCTGTTGGTTCAGATTCATGTAACTTCATCTTCACAGCAGCAAGGCTGCAGAGAAATCCAAGCACTTCCTTTGCAATATTGTCCCCAAAACAAGACACTGGATGGGCCAACGAAAGAGGAAAACTGGGGAGGAAGAGCCAATGGCTGGGTTTCTTTGGTTCCAACAAGAAGCAAGGATTCTGCAAGCTGCAGTCTGTTTTTTTCTGTCAGAAAACTAGGCTGACTCTGGGTTCCTTGTGTTGCAGGCTGCTGGGTGCTCCTAAGCATGGTTTCTTTCTGCCTGTCCTAACAGCATGCCCACATGTGAGGAGGCATCTTGGTGTCACTTGAATCCAAAGGCAATAGAATCCCCTCCTTGTAGGACATCCCTCAGAAAGAGGGGCTCTGTCCTTCCCAACTTCACTGGGGACATGATCCATTTTTTTCCCAGATGAAGGGAGCAGAGTCATTGTAATGACCATGTCCCCTGCTTGCAGCCTTCAGAGGGGAACAAGCCTGACTGTAGCTGATGAGAAGGGAATATCTCTATGCCTTGCCAAAGCATTACACTGACTGCTTTAAAACTCTGAACTTGTGACTGTTTCCCACCATTTCACTTACATGCAAGACAGTTCTTGAGCATATACAAGTTCAGTTTTCTCCGTTGTGTTTTGAGGATGCCTAAGAAGCAGGCACCTCCAATAGTCCATAGGACACAGCTGCCTTCCCTAGGGGGAATTTATCTCAAGTTCTTGACACAGTCTTGCTTCATCCTGACCATTTTTGGTGTGATGCATGCCTAAACTGCCCAATGCCTTGTCACTCAAGGGGAAATTAAATTTAAGCCAGTGAATCCATACTTAATGAAGAAGCTTCAATCTATACCTTGAATAGGTTGATGTAGCAAGTGGAGGAGATAGAAAAGCATAGAAAGCATATTGGGGCATTTTAGAATTTAGCTATGCTTATATCTTTTTTTTTCTTGAAAAAGTAGAGTGCTTGCAGCTGTTGGTAGCCATATATAGCTCCTGTCAGGTAGATGAAGCTCATTCTGCCATCCTTCACTGACCTGTGATGATGCCTTTTGTCTCCTCAGGTGGTTCACTCAAGACATGGATAATAGTTACATGTGTAAATGGTCTGCACGAGCTAATCCCATTAAAAATTCAGCTAAGCTTTGAGGAACCTCCTACCTTGTTATTTCTAATAGAGTTAGGGTAGGAGGCTCTGATTGAGACCAGTGCTCCATTGTACTAGTTACTGTACACATCTAAAAAAAAAATCATTTAAAAATAATTTTCTGGATCTGGAAAGCTCTTAATATGCGAGAATAAAAAGGTTTTTTTCCCATTCTCACAAGAAATCAGAGACAGAAGCTACACAACAGCTTAGAACCAAGCTCAGCCCTCTCCACCTCCTAGAAGTGCCTTTACCCCTACAGTCCCATTCTCGCCCGTTTTAGCCACAGCAGCAGTGAAACCCTCTGTAGCCCGAGTCAAACAACAACCAAACCACATGCAGGACACAATGCTGTTGTGTTCACCCCACACAAAGCAAGTCAACAAACAGTCTGGCTCCGCAGACACGCGTGCCATGGCTGTGCCCGGAGGTGCCACGCACCTCTCCAGCCTAGAGCCCCGTGTCCTCTCCAGGTTACCCAGCGCTCCCAGCCCGGGGAGGCAACACCAGCCTGCCCAGGCACAGCAGGCTGCCGAGCAGGAGGCAGCCCCTCCAGCCAGAGCTTAATGGAAGGGCGTTAACGCTAATTGAATCTGAACAGCCGTAGCCACGCATCACTTTGCATTTTTCTCATGTTAAAACGCAACTGCCATTTGTTAGAGCACTCCTAATGTGTTTAAAAATCTTTCCGGGGACAACTGACGTTGCTTCTAAAGCTGACGTCCCCAAGCAGCCTAGCACAGGCCAGAGATGTTGCTCAGTGGACTTCCCTACCCTGAAGTCCATTGCTGACTACAAGTATGCGAGCCTGTCACCCCACTTACCACCTCACTAATTTTTTATACTCTATATAATAGTTTGGCCACCCTTGGGAAAAAACAAACCAACAAACAAAAAAACCCAAACCAAAGACAAACAAGCAAATAAAACAAACAAAAAAAAAACCCCACACAACCACTTGTGATTAAGAGCTTATGAAAGTTTAGATCAGCACCGTTTTTTTTCTTTCTACCTCTTCTGATGGCATGAGGCCAGATGCTCAGCTGCAAACTGACACAACTCAGAGTGTGCCAGTTCTGAGCAAAATCAGCAGATTCATCCTTTTCAGATGGAGAGATTGGCTCAGTTTCCTGGCAGAGAGGGAGGCTAAGCCTGGCAGTTTTTAAAGAAAGTGAATTCTGTGCAGCCAGGTGAGAGTAAAGCAGCAGGGGCCGTTTGGAGATGCTGGTGAGGACCATAGTAGGAGGCAGACACTGACCCACAGGACATAGTATTACTACACATGAAACTGGAAAAATTGTTCTGTGGATGAAAGACCTTATAAACTTATAAACTCCCTTAGTTTTAGAAATCAACCCGATGCCCTCAGTATTAGATGCAAACACCCTTAGACTTGGAAGAAGTTCAAATTTAGGACCTTGCTTTAGGAATGTTTTGTATTAAAATTATTTATACGAACAAATTTGCTCTTTGGATCTGGCAGCAGCCTGCAATCAGGCCCAGCTTTTCTTAATATTTTGGGCCATAAGCCATCCAGCTGGGAGATTTATTCATCTTAACATGTTTAGCTTTGTAAGCACAATGCAGTAGTTACTGTTGTGCCTCCAGGCTGCTCTTCCATTTTTTATAACTCTTTTTCTCTGCTAGCCTACTTTTAATGTTTTCTTGTAAAGCCATTTTTAGTCCTCTGTTGCCTTTTTTTTCCTCTCCCCAAAATGCTGGGATAAAACTGTTCTGGGTGCTAAGCACTAGTGACTTGAATAGGCTCCAGCTTGTATATCCTGGCTTTGGAGATAATGGTTCCCAGTAATCCTTCTGAGTGCACTCCCAATTCCATACATTCAAAGAGCTGTCCCATCCCATCCCCCTCCCCCCCCCCACGCACACCCAATTGCTTCTGTTCAATCAGAGATCACACATCAGCACATTGTAACTGCTGCTGCCAAGCAGTTCCTGAGCCCCCAAACCACTAACTGCAACCGAGCTATGTCTGGAGGCTTCTCCACCACTGTCCTTGCCCTTCCCACCTTGTCCTCACCCCAGCTACCTGAAAAAAGAAATATTACCTTTTATTCCGGCTCAGCCCTGCAGCCTGCTAGTCGATTTCTGGATCCCTTCATTCAGTATCATAAACACACTTAAGGAGGGAGTTTAATATAAATTTGATAAGACAGTTACTTGAGTGATACATAATTTATGTTGCCCTGTAGCACAGTAAGTTGTGAGCGGCATCAGAGAAAACAGATTAAAAAAAAATCATAATACAGACCTGCAGAGTGCCACAGGGGGGAAGAATGGGGGAGAAAAAGGAGGCAGCAACCTGAGGAAGGTGTGCACAAAGGAGGAAAAAAGCTTAATAGCAGGAAAAGGCAGGAAATAGAAAGTCAGTGAGAAAAGAGAAGGAGAGAAATGGAGGACGAAAGGAGATAAAAGGAGCTGAACAGAAGGTGCAGACTGGGGCAGAGGGTCTGTAGGGTGAACAGGAGATGAGAAGCAGCATGGAAAGGCAGAACCAGAGAGCAGAGCATGCATGCTTGATGCGACAAGCAGGTCTCTGCAGGCAGCAGGTGCTGCAGCCAGCTGGGAAGCACATCCCACTGTCGTGTCAGCCAGAGGGCAAAGACCAGGAGAGGTGTTGGGGCTCTCATGGGGGCTCTGCTACCTCATGACTCACCCCAGCTCCTCTCCTCTGCTCCCCCTGCCATCCACAACCAGGTGACTGCCCAGCTTCCTTAGACACATCCAACCCTTCAGCAACACCTATCACTAGGTTCCTCTGTCAACCTCCTGCTCTTGTGTGGCCTCATTTTGGGAAGGTGAGAATGAGGTCAGTCTTTCAGCTGTGGAAATCAGAGAGGCTCTCCTGGCAGTCTCACCCAACTGCACTTGCATCCCTTTAGAAACAGTAGTGTCCTACTTTGTCAGCCCTTAGCTAGAGGATGGGGGTCCCAAGTGCCGCACGATGGTGACATCTGCATCCAAGAGCGCTCACCGAGTTCACTTGTGGATGCAAGATGAGATGTAGAATGTGGATAAAGCAAATGGAGAGTGGGAGTTTGAAGAGAACAGAGAACATCAACAGTGCTTAGCAAGCACGCAAGGATCTGTGCCTGTAATTTCCCAGTTTTCCACTTGAGAAGAGGCACTGGGTCTCAGCTCCTGGAAGTTACTTTTTGGTTGGAGAGCTCTCATCCAAACAATTAGTGCCAGTGAGCCCTGTTATACCGAGCAGTTACCGGTGACAGAAGTGTAGGAGAAACTCAGAGAAAGATCTCTATCAGGGGTCCATCCAATAGGAATTGAAGGCAACACAATCATTTGGCTCTGAACAGGACCCCTAGCAAGAAGAACAGATGGCTATATTAAAAAGAAAAAAAAAAATAAAATAAATTAAGCCTCACTGGACTAGCAAAGGCTGAAGGGGGGAACTGGCCCTCAACACTATGTTTTCCTTTTGACTGCAGCATCCACAACAAGGTTTACTATTGCTTTTGTTCATGAAAGGCAGCCAAGCTGCTTGCTGTTGTGCCAAACTGGAGACAGCCAGCCTTTGCCTCACAGAGCTCGTAATGCAGTCAGTATTGACCAAAGCATTCCCTGCACATCTCTTCCCTTGCACTCATGTGGCTGGGCACAAACCTGCTTCTCCCGCAGGCTGACAAGCACAGCTCTGCAAGGGAAGCCCGACCCCCTGGGTGGGCAGATGCCTGGTAATCACTGCTGGTCCAGGTGCTGTCACAGATGCCTAGGCAGGGCATGGGATTCACCAATATTAGAAGTGTCTCATTTCATCCCGGCTGAAGTGGTCAGGAGCTACAGCGAGTGAGGTCCTCTGGAAGAGCAGAAAAGCTAATAGCTGTGCACTTAAAAGCAGACTATTGACCCAGAGTAGAGCCTTTAACCTCTTCCTGCCTGTAGAAAGGGAACTGTGCTCCTCGTGTACCTTACAAGATGATGACTCTCTGCATGCTTAACCTTCATCAAGCCAACGTTTACAAAGCACCTCTAAAGCTCCCAGCTATCAAATAGTGTGGAAAAATGCCCCGAGTTTAGCTCTGCGTGCACTCGCCTGCGCTCGGCCGCCTCTATCAGCTGGGAGCCCTGTCACAGCACCTCCACACCTACCCCCCGAGTGCACAGCCTGCATTCGTGTCTCTGTTTTCTTTGGCATCTTCCAGCATTTCCCTTGGAACTAATGCCCAATAATAGAAGTTTCTCCTCAGACGTCCCTTCCTGCCAAAGTGCTCCCATGAAGAGGATTATCATTCTCATGCTGGTGAGCCCCATGCTGGCCCACTGTCTCTTTGTCTGCCCTCCCCTGGGGATGGGGTCACCAAATCCACAAATCACACGCCTTTGCTATTAGATCTGCCGTGTAATTTTTATATTGTTTTTTTCTGCCCTGAAAAAATACGACAAGAGAAAGCAGAGGTTTTGTAGGAAATGTTCAAGTAGCTGTGAGAAAGCTCCATGTCCTCTCAACGCAATATCTGAAAGCTTTGCAAAGAAATATTTAGGTGAACTCCCTCCAGTTTCCCAAAGAAAGTAGCTATTTCTTGTAATAATAAATGCATAATGAAAAGCACAGAATTTCCCTTGAAAACTCCTTTCAGTGGAAATTTTTCCATGCAGCTTCAGGGAGCTGCGGAGCCCAGCGCGCCCTCTAGCGCCAGAGCCGAGTTTCACAGGCCTTGGGACCTGCAAGCTCTCTACGGCAATACCAGAAATCTAGTTTAAAAAGCAAGAAAAAAAAAAAAATCAAAAAAAAATCCCATGTTTCTGGTGATATTCATCCTTATTTCTTTAAGAACTCCTACCACGGTTAAAAATAACAATAGAAATGAGAATATTTGGGGAGATGGGAGTTGTGCTTTGAGTGAGAATAAAGCCTCTGGCTTGTGAAATGTAGATCTCTACAGGGAAAAAGGCTGTCTCGTATGGAAAGCCAAAACACCTAGAAATGGGACATGGGAGCTGTGCTCCAGCACCAGCTGAGCCATGGCTGTTGTGTGCCCGAGTTGTACTTAGTCAAGCCCTAATTTTCCTATCCTTAACACGAGCAATAAAAACACGCCCCTGCCTAGGGAAAGCACTGGCTACTTGTAGTGCTGTTTTCCAGCAGACATACTGGCTCTTCAACAGCTCTTGAAAGATGAACTTGGTGCCCAGCTGCCAGACCCAGGTTTCTGCTGCTGCAGCACAGAGAAGGAAAGGCAGCAATCCTCACCCTCAGAGGGGAAACACTTTCAAAGTGACTTAGAAAGACACTATTTCTAGCCTGATGACACAAATCACTTTGATGACCCTGCAGGTATATCCTATAACTTAAGGTTCTGTTTGCCAAAAGGGAATAATTTCCTCTCCCCAGTGGTCCCACACAGCTGACTGGGCAATACTGCTGTGGGGAAACCAGAGGTGCCTCCGAGTCATCCCTGAGCTGCAGCAGTTAACCTGACTGAACTTTAAGACAAAGCCACGATGGTCCCACTTGGAAAAGCTCCGTGCACATTGTGACAGCTCAGAACAGTCACAGCCATGCACTCCCACTCCACAGATGCAGTGGTTAGCTGGTGGTAGCTATGGCACCAGGCATCTTCCTGCATTAATCGATGTTGCAGGTCTCTGAAGACTCCTGGTTTGTTCAAGCTTCTTGTTATTTGAGACCCCAGCTTTACATTCTTAGCTGCTGACCTAGACAGAAAGCTCTGTAAGGAGATGGATTTCTGTAACTTCAGCTGTGGTCATCAGGACTCCTGCCTGCCTCATCAGTATGGACTCCTGCAGGCTGGTTGATTGGTAAGTTGCCAAAGTGAAAAACTGACTACCAGCTTTCATCATCCTGCAGCCTTTTGGCCACCTTTGTGTATCTACTAGGCTTGAACTGACAGAACTTTGAAAGAGGAATCATAGTTTTTCCATCTCAGTACCAGGGTTTCCCAGGTCCAGTGACTCCATAGTAGCCAGTGGTGCCCATCCCTGCCTGTAGTATTTGTCAAGGTGTCACTCAAGCCAAGAGAAGCATCATGCCTCAAGCAGGGAAACGTGCATTTGCCCCGATACCCATGAGGAAGACCTATGTGAAGGCTGCCTGTTGACACTGCTCAGTCATCTGGGACACAAAGCTCAGTACACTGCCACCCTGCTCCAACCCACACTCCCAGGGGCAGCTGGAAAGCAGGATGTGTTGGAGGATGTGTTTTCATTCAACAAAACCTCCTGACTCGTTTTATTTGTCTCCGCATAAGCGGGTGGGAACTGATGTCTCAGCCTCTTTGTACCAGCCACTCATTTAACAAAAGCTCTGACTTGTTTGTACAGAGTCCTTGTTCTCACACTCTTAACTCATCCCCACGCAGAGATAAACTATCAATGCAGCTTTGTGACGCTGCAGGGAGGAGGGATGACTTCAGGAATAAGGAGGAAAGCACGTCCAAGGAGTCCAATCTCAAACCTTGCACCCTTTAGTAGGGGTATCGCTGTTTCAACAGAACTGTGTGCTTTTGTTTTGTTTTTTTTTGAGCCAGCTAAGAGGAGACAGCACCTATATATATGTTTTTAAGATGTGTTTCCACAATCAGGCCTCTTGCTGGCCTCCCTCCCCCGAGACACCTCTATTTTGCCCCAGACACCAGATAGCAATGGTTATGAAGTCCAAAACCCCTACACTATACCTTAGGGTCCTTACTAGTTCTCTCGACTTCTGCTTTTAACTTTCTAGTATCTTTTGATTTCTGCCTTATCATAGGAAGAATTACAGGATAATAATGGATGGAAAGGAAAGGACCTCTTAGATCACAGCGTCCAACCACATCTACAACAGGAAAAATCCAAAATACCCAATCGTGAAAATACCTGAACACCTGATCATGAAAAACAAATACAGGCTTTGCCAAGCAGCCTCTTAACACAGCAACTTTACTAATGGAAACTGCAAGAATTACAGGCTTATAGCTATAAAAATAGAATAATTTTTAAATCTCCAAAAGCACTTTCTACCCCAAGTTGGCCCTTTCTTCAGGGTCACAGTTCACCAGGAGTTCAATCCAGACACAATCTTACCTTCCCACCTTTACAACTCATCTTCCTCACACAAGAGTGCACAGGCAACAAGCCCCTTCCACAATTCAGTACCAGCTTCAGTATCAAACCCACAAACACATGCAGTGCTCTCCCAAGAGCCCTGGCTTTGCTCACAATCCCCCCCCCCAGCACAAAGATGCTCTTGTCCAGGGATGCCCAAATTGAGCAGAAACAGCAACACAAAGCACATTTCCCCAGTGTCAAGCCCAGAGAAAAGATTAGATATATTGTAATTTATCCAGTACAAAAGGACCAAAATAGGACTTACCATTTGATGTAGGCACAGCACTCCTTCACCTGAGCACCCCGCTGAGTGAAAGAGGTTATCTCAGACCCACACCTGCCTCTTCACTCCAGATCTAAAGGATTATCCATCAGACAGTGCTAAGGACAAGGCTGCTGGTCTTCACTATAGCTGAAAGGAGGCTGATTACCCAGAACTCATGCCTGTGTGCTCTACAGAAGTGTTGTGTTGTTTTTTGTTTACTTGCTTGCTTTAAGAAAAGGTCATAGCTTGCTGCAGATAAATAAAATCTTTTGGAACTGTTGCCTTTGCTGGTGGTTTATTACCAGCTGATAACTCTGGGTGAATTGAAAATGGTATGGCTGAAAGCAGCCAAATGACCTACAGCTGGCAATTAGGCTAAGGGAAACCAGGTGATTTACTTCTTGTAAATACCCCTTTCTTTCCACTAACAGAAAATGTGCCTGAATGATTAGTCAAAGTCAGGTGTGATGGATCCCACCCCTTTTCTCAGTGCATTTCAGTGAAATAATGGCCCTGGTTTCAGAAACAAAACCACAGATTGTCTCATCTGCTTTAGCTTTTTGTCTGACACTGACCAACAAAAAGCCTTCAGAGGAGGTAGAAAGTCCAGCCACTGACAGTCCTTTGAACATCCAACCCACAGAGATCTCTCTCTAATCCCCTCTTAAGTTGGAGGTTTGTCTGTGCCCTGAAGGAAGAGAATTCAATATTCCTTACAAAATCCTCAGCTCTGGGTAATCTACAGTAACTCTGGACAAGCTTGTTTTCCACAAAAATACCCAGTATTTATCTAACCTTGCTGAGCTTTTGAAAACCACAAGTATCTCGTGCCTATGAACATCATGAGGCAACCATGAGGGGAAAATGGGTGCTCTGAACATGGTTAAAACACAGAATTTCCTAGATAAACCCAGTGAGGAGGCATCAGCCCGTTCTCCAGGGCCAGCTCTGGTGGCTTACCAATCATCCTAGCTGACGTGGCTCCTGCTGCCTCCCCAGGGTGTGAATCCTCACCTGCGGATCAACGGGCCGATGAACATCAACCACTACGCGACGAAGAAGAGCGTGGCCGAGAGCATGCTGGACGTGGCCCTGTTCATGGCCAACGTCACGCAGCTCAAAGCTGTGCTGGAGCAGGGCACTTCCTTCCAGTACTATGCCACACTCATCGTGCTCATCAGCATCTCCCTCTTCTTCCAGGTGATGATTGGGATTCTCCTCATCGTCACTGGTAAGGTGCCTTGGTTGGCACGGGGGTGGAAGGGAGAAGCCTCTTCCCCCCAAATCATCTCCTCCGACTCCCAGCCGGGGCTGAGGCAGGGTGCAGACAGCTTGGTTTGGGTGTGGGGAGGTCTGTTTCTAACTGGTGAGTGGGTTGGGGTTTCTTTCCCCTTGTTCTGAGAACTGCTCTCCCTTCCCCACTGCTGAGTCCCTGCCGCAGAGGGAGGACCAGAGAGATGCTGGCCCCCTGCTGACCATCCTGTAACGTGCCCGTCCATGCGGCTCCCGCAGACATTTCAGGTGTCTACTGCACCTCACTCAAGCTAGGGGCTGTCTCATCCCACAACGGGGGAGGTGAATCTTTGCGATCCCCTGAAAGTGGCTGTCCCAGCAATCACAAGCAGTCAACACCTTTCCTCTTCCAAACAAGTCTTTCCAGATGTTACCATCTCACAAGGTTTGAGACACACAATAGCCAGGCTCCTACAGGAGCTAACAATGATTAAGGTAGAGGTATTTTCTATATTAACCTCACATTTAATCGATCCCACATTTCTTCTAGTTCTAGACAGTACATTAACAAGAGCTTTCCCAGTGCTCCATCTGGTCAGGCGTTGCTGTCTTGCAGCCTCAAACACATGCCCAGTATTAAAAGTCTAGAAAAAAGCCCCTTTTTCCTGTATATACATGTTGGGGTTTTTATGGGGCCATGGGATCAGTGGCTATGGGAAATCCTGTGATGTTTTCCTTCCCCTGCTTCACGTGGCACAGCGTTCTAGTGGTGCCCACAGTGGCTGGAGCCAGCTGTCAGAAGGAGGAGGACAGGGGACCAAAACTGAGGGCAAGGCTGCCTTTTGCTTGGTTTACTGGCCAGACAGCCCCAATAATGAGCACGTGGCCATGTCTGAATTATCAATGTCCATCAGCTAGGGCTGATCCTATTCATCACTCAGCCTTCCCTTGCCATATCCCCTGGCCATGCTGTGCAGGGGTCACATGGCACCTGCCTGGCAGCATGAAGCAGTAATTTGACTGTTTAGGGTGGCCACCTCTATGGCAAATTAAGACATGACATTAAAATAGATTCTCTTCCTCTACTCCATCCTCCTATATTGTCCTAGGGCAAGCTGTAGCCCCTGTAAAGTTCCTGGGATTCTTCCCCTAGCTGTATGGCCACAGTACCCAGGGGCACCATGGGCATCTTCCAAGCAGGGAAGGCTTGCAGGGGCGGTGGGACTGTGATTCAAGCTACAGATGTCCCTTTCTTTTTGCATGGTATCACACAGCTCGTTTGAACCTGAATGATGTGGCAAAGCAACCTCGCCTGAATATACTCAACAATGCTGCCACAGCTCTCATCTTCATCACAGTCATCCTCAACATCTTCATCACAGCCTTTGGGGTGCAAAAGACTGGCCTCTACCCTACCAGGAGTTTTCGACCTAATTAAGTCCCAGGCCAATGGAGTCAGGTAAGAAAGAGGTAAGTTCCCATCACTGCCAGCCCCTGGAAAGGCTCTCAGTTTGAGAAAACATCAATGCAGAGTTTAGAAAGAGATAAAGCTGCACTAATTAATAAAGCCCTCCCAGAGGTATGTTGTTGCTCTGTGAGCATCTGAGACCATTGAACAAGTTCCCTTAGAGGAGGAGGATTTCTCCTTTCTTGATCTTTAAAGCAGGAACAGCAAAGATTCAACTGCTGGGATCAGCAGCAAGAGGCTTTCAGATGGCTACAGACCCCATGTTAGATACAGACAGCACTTGTAGGTGGGAGCTAAATTTGGGAAAGAAAACTAGGTGTCTTCTGGGAAGTATCCAAAGGTGGCAGCATTATCTGAGCAGAAGAAAAGTAAGGTGCAGAGCTTAAAAGCAAGAGGCAGAGCTCTTCACAACAGTGTGGTTTGTGGCAGGACTTGTTTTAAGAATCTAACTCTCATATTCAAGAAAGAGTCTTGTGAATAAGAGTCCAATCAAATGCTTGAGTTTCCATGCCAGGTCAACGAGAAAAGGTTCTTGGGTCAAAAGTGCTTTAGGTCAAGAAGTAAAGCTCACATCTCTTGCTTACATGACCTTTAAATGCAACATACTGGGGAAACAGCCAGCAAGAAAGTCTAGATATAACAAGGGATATAACAAGGGAGGATGCAAAGGCCAAAAGCTTCTATAAAAACACTGCTGGCTTGGGCTCCAGAAGGGTGAGAGTGATGAAGAGCAGCCCACAGGGTCATGACTGATCCTCTCTGGCCAGGCAGTGTGGAGGAGCCTGCTGCAACCTTACTGGTGTTTTTTTGTCTTCCCTGCAGGATCTGAGCAGCACAGCTGGTGAGGAAAGCTCTCCTCCTCCATGCTTTCACTGACCTCAGAAGCAGCCCACCACCGAGTCCAGAGAAGTGGGTAAAACCCTGATCACTGTGTGCATGTCATGGTATATCAGCCCCTTCCCCTCATACTTTTGCAGTTCTGAAGGACCATCACCTTTCAAAGCTAGAGCAATCGTTTCTAGAGAAGGCTGCATAAACAGCAGCAGGGACACAATTCTGAAGTGCAGCTCTGTAAATCTCCTCTCTTATTTTAGTTGCCTGCTTCACCTGTTCAATATTGGCTCATTTTTGTAGAGAAGACTGATTGATTTGCTTTGTAGGCTAAAGAAACAAGAGAAGTCCAGCTTTTTCGTCTCAAGCATAAGTTGCTATACTTAAAGCAATGCTGTCTGTCTAATAGTTTACCTCCCAAATGCTGGGATGGATTTCTCAAACTAAAAATAAACAAAAGGTCTCATGGGAAGACAGAAAACTCTGTGTATATCAATGTACCTTAAACTAGTTCAAATGTTTTCCTAGCTGCCAAAAGTTAAATGTAACACAGCTAAGAGAACAATCAGGTATTTCCAACATTGGAAAGGCAATGACAGAAAACAGATATTATGGTCTGATGACACCACCAGGGACTTATCAGGGCTGATGTCAGAATAGCTTGACAATATTTAGTAGAGGCTTAAGCAATATTATACAGAAGTAGACACTCTAGGCTTCTTGCCACAATATGGAATGACAAGTGCATAATGTATTACTTTATTACAAAAATCACCATTAGTACTTAAAGTCTTCTCCCTAACAGAAATGTTTTTAAATATATAATTTTTTATGCTGACAATTCTGTACTAGAACTATTTGTTTCCTCTAAAAAAAATAAATATATGACTTCATGATTTTTCAGTTTTTTTTTTTTTATAAAGAGTAAAAAATTTTGATCCTAAATTTTGTAACTCTGTAGTTAAGGGAAAAACCTGGTAATTTATTAGTCTGGTATAAGATAACTTAAATAATGACATACTTTTATGGTTAATAAATGATTTTTTTTCACTGTAGGCAGACTCAAGTTCCATCTGGATTTTTCATTTTGCATACTCTTGCCACCACTGAGAAAGAAATGTCACAAAAATGTCAACATATTGGTCTTTAGGAGCCTCTGGGAGTGCCTGACACTTAAAAAAAAATCTGACATGGGCAGATTTCATTTGTACTCTCTATTTGACTTCACAGAACTAAATTTTTGTTTAAGCCATGGGTGTGTAACTGCTCACAGAGGCCAGCATCAGGTAGTACCAGCAAATGACAGTGGCTTGTCTGCAGCTGAAGGAAAGCTGCATTGAAGGAGCTGGGTGGAAAACGTTCATGATGTATTTAAGCAGAATTTAAATCAGCAAAGCTGAGCACAGCCTGGGATCTGTTTGAAGAAGCATCCTGCACTTTGTGCAGGGGATGGCAGGTCTGAAGTAACACCCAGTTGCTGCTTGTTTTTGGTGAGACAGACAGCAAACAGGGAGGAGAAGAGGAGAAGAGGCCTCACCCACCTCTCTACAGCCTCCTGTCAGGGAGCTGTAGAGGGCAATGAGGTCCCCCCTCAGCCTCCTCTGCTCCAAACTAAATACGCCGGCCTTGGCCCAGCTACCAGCCTGCCCCAGTCCCTCTGCCTTCCTGGTCATAGAAAGAGATCAGATTTGTTAAGCAAGATCTCTGTTTCATAAACCCATGCTGTCTGGCCCTGATCCCTTGGCTTCCCTGCAATTGCCCTGAGAGCTCATTCAAGATGATCCTCTCCATGATCTTTCCAGGTACTGAGGTCAGGCTGACAGGCCTGTAGTTCCCCAGATCCTCCTTCCAGCCCTTCTTGTAGAGGGGTGTCACACCAGCCACCCTCCAGTCATCTGGTACCTCCCTTGTGTACCAGGATTTCTGAAAAATGGTGGGGAGAGGCTTGGTGAGCTCTCCTGCCAGCTCCCTAAGTAGTCTTGGGGCCTGTCACCAGGCCCCACAGGCTTATGAGTGTCTAGGTGCAGAAGCAGATCAACTACTTCTTCCTGGATTATGGGGGGTTATACTGTTCACCATCCTTATATTCAAGCTCAGGAGGCTGAACAGCATGGGAGCAGTTGGTCTGTCCACTAAAGATGGAAGCAAAGACCACATTAAGTATCTCAGCCTTTTCCTCATCTTTGGTTGTAGTGTTCCCCCACACATCCAATAAGGGATGGAGATTCTCCTCATTCTCTTTTTATTGTTGATGTACTTGTAGAAACTTCTTCTATTGTCCATTATGTCAGTAGCCAAGTTGAGTTCCAGACGGGCTTTTGCTTTCCTAATTTCCTCTCTGTGTAATCTGACAAGATCTCTGTACTCCTCTCCAGGTTCCTAAGCCCTTCTTCCAAAGGTGGTAAACCCTCCTTTTCTTCCTAAGTCCCAGCAAAAGCTCCCTGTTCAACTAGGCTGGCCATTTACTCCACCTTTTAATCTTACGACATGAGGACAGCCTTCTCCTGGGCCTTTAAGATTGCCTTCTAAAAGAGCACCCAGCCTTCCTGGGCCCCTTTGCCCTTCAGGGCTGTCTCCACAGGACTTTCTCAACTAGTCTTCTGAACAGTCCTGTCTGCCCTCCAGAAATCCAAGGTAGAGGTTCTGCTCAACACCCTCTTCATATCCCTAAGAATGGAGAACCAACTCACGATCACTAAGCCCAAGACAGCCTCCAATCACCACATCTCCCACCAGTCCTTCTCTATTTGAGAGAGGCAGCAGACTTCCCTGTGGGATAGATCTGGTCTACAGATCTGTTTCGCTCAGAAGAGGGTCACCTGCTACAATCACCCTCCTTTTCTTCCTCGTTGAGAAAGTCCTAAGTTGTGAGGCTGAGGGACAAGCTGTAGGTGACTCAATGGATGGATCCTCATCAGAGGGCACCTCAAATTCGAGAGGTCCATACCCCTTGAGTAAGGGCAATGGGGGAGGAGGGGGAGAAGGGGGGAGAACTTGCCCGACTCTATGAGGTGCGACCTGCCTCTAAGCCTCCCCCTCTCCCCATTCCTACCTTCCAACTGGTTACAAGAAGACTGTCTTCTAGGAGGGCCTCATACCGGTTTCTCAGAGGCACCTGAGGAGGTGAAGCAGGCAAGGGGGGTGCTCGCCTTCTGCCACAGCCATGAACTTGCCTTCGTTCACTCCCTGTACTTAGGCTTCTGTCATCTGAGAGGGGAAGGGTACAGGGGCCCCTTGATCCTGGGTGTTGTCCGTCTGTTGAATGGAGCACAGAGCATGGCTCCTTTAGTCCATCTCAATTTCATACTTCCTAATGCTCCTGAGCCTTTCTACTTCAGCTTGTAGCCTTACAGCCTCATCTTCCAGCTGTGGCGCTCGGCTAGCTGATCATCTCCCGGCTCACACCGCACACAGCCATACTCGGGGTTGCTCTCAGATCAGGGAGAGGCTGTGTCGGTCTCTGCAGCCTTGAGTCATCTGCACTCCCGCATCCTTCTGTCTGAAATACCACATCCATTTTGACTGGTGACAGGAGCAGAGGCTCCTTGTGCCGAGTGGAGGCCATTCCGGTGGGGACCACCCGGCAGAGCCCTCGGGGCTCCTTCCCTCTCTGCCCCCCCGCGCCCAAGGAGCGCGAAGGCGCCGCTGTCCCTCAGCCCGCGCTGGGAGCGGCGCTTCGATGTTGCCGCCTTTTAACCTCCTGCGGGTTCCCCGTCAACGCCTCAGCCCCGTCAGCCTCTCGGCTTCCCCCGCGAGAGACGCCGAGTGCTGCTAGACCTCTCCGCTCTCCCTCCAGCTACCCTGAGTTAGGCAACCCCGCCGTCCACCTCAATAAAGAAGTAGCGCTCCGGCCACGGAGTTTACCGGTGCTGGCGCTGCTGTCTTGCTGCCCGCGGTCTGAATGTAAAGAGAGAAAAAAAACCCCAAAAGGTTCCACCGGGAAAGAAGCAATGAGGGGAATTTCATTTCCAGATCATCTCAGAGAGCTGCCAGGACAGGAACAGTGGCACATGAGGCCTGCCCAGGCACAGAGGGCTCCCTGACACCCACCCAGTCCAGGTGAGCAGAAGGCTGGCAGCAGGCTGGAATGCTTTTCCCCGGTCACCTTAATAATAATTTCTCATTATAATGGAATCAGATTCATTAGCAATCTTGGCTGCCTTTTTCCCCTCTCCCTGTCTGAGTACCACTCCCGACAAGCTTTTTATACTCAAGGAGGCATGGCTGAAGTGAAAATGGATCCCAATTGAGTCTAAATAAACAGCTGCTCTGAAAGACCTGAACACCCATTTGTATAGGCTGGGCCAAGTACGGAGTTCAGGCCTAGACTCACCTGTGGTCACCTTCAGAACTGTCCCCTGCTAGTTCAAGGGACTACTTCTCTCTCTTCATTCTCCCTCTATCATCACATTGCACTTTGTGTACATTGTGCTCTGCTGGGATGTGTATTTGTCCAATGTTTTTTTTTTACCTTGTTTCACATGATAAACCACAAGAAGACAGGAGAAAAAAACCCAAACCATTGCCATGCCATTTTCTACATCCCTAGAGGGGACTTGCTCCTGGCTAAACCTGCTCGCTGCATCTCCCACCTGCCTCTTACCACAGAGCTCTCACTGGCTTGGGCAAAGAGCGACCTGTCTCTGGTATCACCTACACCTTCAGTTATATGAACCCAGAGAAGCAACACCTGGTTTCTGATCCCTGCTGCGAGGTGATGCGGGTGTAAGTAACACACAGACAGACTGAACTCTTGTAGGAAGACAATGTATTTTAAAACATGAAGGAGAATCAGTGTATCTCCCAGCTCTACCAGAGAGGTGGCCCAGGAGTCGTCTTGAAGGCACAGAGCCACTTTAAGGCAGATAATTCAAAGGTACTATTCAGATTTTTAACACAAGGCACCAGTATCTAAAAAAAAGAATCAACTTCAGATGTTTGTAGGCAATGAGAAAAGGCAAGATGTTCATACTGGGCAAACATTAAAGACAATGACAAAACAAGTCACATTGCAATTTACATATAACACATTTCTCTCAGAATAAAAGCTAGCTCTCCTTCATTCCCTGGCAAAACAAGCCTCAGCTGCAAAATTCACAGTCCTGAAGATGGAGCCGGCATTGTGGGCAGAGTTCCCTTGCAATGCACCTGGCACTTGGGGGCCCAGGGTCCCTCCCCTGGCTGTGTCCTGCCCCAGGGAAGGGCTCTTATACAGCATGTCCCATCATCTCCCCAGCTGTTCCCAGCCAGTGAGCTACTGGACCGGTTCTTTCCTGCCTGCCTGATGCATGGGAAATTCCATGTATTTCATTTCCTCCTGCTGTTGAGGCAGGACACAGCCAGGATGCAAGTGAAGGCCAGGAATTCAGAGCAACTTCACTGCAAACTCAGACACAGCTTCCTACAACAATCCTGGTGACAGAAAAGAGAGTGACTGTTGGGGAAGCCAACTTCCCAGCTTAGGGGGAAACCGTGTTCCCTCTTGCTCTCTGGGAGCTGTGGCAGATGCACAGACAAGCCCTCCTCATGCATGCTGTGCACCCTGCTCTCCCCGTCTGGGGAGAAAAACTGCAGGTTGTTTTGGAAGAGGGACAGCGGTCTCAGAGCAAAGCCTTGTGCTGCTCCTGCAAGATTTGCTGCTGGCCAGCAAGCTCAGGAGCATGTAGACCCTTGTATCCCTACAGCCCACAGCAGCCTCTGAGCCTGGGGGCTAGAAGACAGGTTTTGTCCCAGTATGCTCTCTCCAAGCTCCACCATGGAGGCTGCCAACAAGTGCTAATTAGCAATAATCATATTTATTTCTGTAATTCGTGCCAATTAAGAGAGAACCTTGCTAGAAAAGGAAGATCATCAGTGATGATAGCTTTGACAGTGGGCATACTGGCCATCATGAAACTGGACTGAAACCCACTAACTCCTTACATCTCCACCAAAGAGTCCTCATGAGGTAAACAATTCTGCTTGCCACTGGCCTGGGTTACAAGGCATGGAGGAAAAAGCACATTCACAGCTAAAGCATGGGGACAGAATCCTCAGATCCTGCTGGCAGTGCTAGAGTGAGGGCTGTACCTTACTCTTCACCCTACACTTCTGCTTTTCCTCTCTCCTGAGGAAACGGAGTTACTTGTGCCATTTACATGATCATGTAAATTACCTTCTGGATGCACCTAATTCTTGCCAGTGTCTACAGCTGAATGCCAGCTGCCGCCTTCAGGTGCTGCAGCCCACATCTAAGGCAGATGTGAAAGCACATGGTACAAATACCCCTTCCCCGCTGTGCGTGAGGGCTGCCACCCAAACCCTCAGCTCTCCAGCTGTAACGCAGGCATCATGCCATCCTTTGCTCCACGGGGGCAAAACAGCTGGGTCCTGCTAGCACCTCACCTTGTGCTGGCCCTCCCCACCAGCCTCTCCCCATTCCACAGGGATGTGTGCCAGAGCCAGCCCAGGCAGTCTGTGTAGGGAGGAGCTGAGAGCAGCTCACCTGCACACGCGGGAGCGCGCCTGTGCCGCAGCCAAGTGCAGGCTCCAACACGCACCCAGACAAACTGACACTGCACATTCCAGGCAGAAACAGGACTTCTTGCAGCATCACATGGCAGGGCTCTGGCCTCCCAAACTCGTGTAATACACGGGCCAGAGAAGAGTGTTGTTGTCAGTCTCTTCCCTCTTGCCTCAACAACAGCGTTTCCTTATCTCTATGTGGAGAAAATCCTTTTCCTCAATAACCAGACTACTCTGATCTGGGAAGGCTAAGGCTGCCTCTTCTAAGATACTCAATGTCTGCATCTGACAAAGGCTCCGCAGACTCCGATGCTAGCTCTCGTGAACCTCTCACCACAGCTGCACACTGAACAGCAAAACGTTCTGAGATGTAGTTGACTTTTTCTGATGCCATCAGTCACAACCCAGGCCGAGGCAGCAGATGATTTGACAAGATTTCTATCTCACGTGCCAGAACTTGCACGTTCACTTTTTTCCTGCAACGGTGGAAGTTGATGGACTTGTCAAGCATCACATAATTATTACTAGATGAATGTCTACCCTGAATTGGCATCCACTCCACCAGTGTAAAAAGCAAAACAGCTCTAGTACCCTGTCAGCATTGCTTGTATCCTGCATACCTCCCTTACTTCTCAACAAGTCCCCACAGAGCTGGGTGCCACGAGCAACATCTACGTCATGTTCTCCCCAGAAGCTTGAGACCAGCAGTAGCCTTTTCAGTAAGGTATGGGGACACCAGAGCTCTATCCCACACTGAGTGTACTGGGGTTTCTGGGTTTCTAGATCCTTGTGAACAGTTACAGGGATATAAAATCTTGCTTTATATTAACCAGAGTTTTAGGGGTGAGAATCTCCTGTAGCATCAGGCTGGCTGTGGACAGGGGCCCTTTCCACAGTCTTGGATCACCGCTAACATGGGTCTGTCCATCCTTTTGTTCACTCAACCCTCTTTGCATCCATTGCACATGCCAAGGCCTTAGGCCACCTCCTCTGTAGCAGGCCACAGCTTCAAGGCTGTTCCAGAGATGAAGTACCAACAGCTGAACCAGTTCTTCAACCACGAAGCCTGGGCTTTACGTAAAAGTCAAACTATGACAAGACATAACCATGAGGCCATAACTTATTAAATTAACCTTTAGATGCTGCATAAATGTACAGGATTTAGAGAGCAGAATGCTCTGTCTCCTCTTTTTCTGACAAAATCACAATATTTCAACTAATAAAATATTGCCACTTCTTCCCTGCTAGGGTTTCCCTGATATTGTTAGGACAAACACACATGTCTGTCAGATAAGGCTGCAAAGTTCCTCCTGAGATGCCCTCCTAGAGTCTCTGTATAAACTCCACTGTCCTCAGGCAGTGGATCAATAATTTCAGTGGAGCTGTAACATCAACCCTCGCCACCTCACTCAGCTGCAGGCAAACATGGCTCTCCTAAGGGAAGTGTACTTGCAGCTCCATCCGTGGCCCACTGTTTGCTGAGTATGAGCACAGCTTTCCCTAGTGACTAAAGTGAAAAGCACAGAGAAACATCTAAGCACCAGCAGCCTGAAGTGCCTGTCAGCTCCTCCGCAACCAAGTTTCCTTGAGTCTTTGTTTCCATGGGCATGTGGACACAGCACAGTGCAGAGAACTTATTTTGGTTCCCTGTTCCAAAGCATGGATACTGGAGATGGGGAAGGAGGAGAAATGGGGAGGAGGGTTATTTTTCTGGTTTTTTTTTTTTTTTTTCATTCAAGTATTAAAAGAGAAGCTGTGTTATTCTAAATAAACAATTCTGGTCTTAGCTGGGATCTGTGTTTGGTTTGCACCATGCAAGACTCAACTGGAACTCTGGCACCTGTCCCACTACCCATCCTCCAGACTGCACGTCAGGGAAGACAAGCCCTTCACTTGTCATCTCCCCCGCACACCTTCCCAGCAAGACACGGATCCCACATCTCGGATACAGTGCTCACGAGAGAAGCTCCTGCTCCTCTCTCCTGCCCGTGCCTTCCTCAGCTGTGCCACCCCATCAGAGGGCTCTGGGGGCTGAGGCAGAGCTCGTGTGCTGGGCTGGGAGCCTCGCTAAAGGGCACGTTGAGACAGGACGGTGGACGGTGCTGCCGAGCAGTTCCGCTCTGATACGGAGGGCTATGGGGTCTTCAGCTGGCGCCGGTTCCACATGCCCCGCTTCGAGTGAAACCAGTGGAAAAAGTTTCTCAGGGAGAGGCGCTCCACTTCCAGCCCAGCCTGCAAGATCCTGGCAGAAAGAAGGGTAGACTTAGGGAAAATATGATCACAAAGATTACAGCCCCAGGAAGCACCTTTTAAGTTGTGCTGTTGTCAAGAGACTGCAGCCAAATGGAAGAGTCCAGACTAGCTCGTATCCACAATCAGGCATCTAATGACACTTGCTGCACCATCCTGCTGCACCCCTGATAGCAGGACTGGTCAAAGGCAGCCTGCACACACCAGACAAGGAGGAAAGCCAGCTGGCAACAGGAGACTGCTCAGGATGCTGGTCTTTTCTGCAGTCATCTGATAGAAATGACAGGACGGGCCCCAGAACCTAAACCTACAAACCCAGAGGGACAGGATTTGTAGAGTACAGATTCCTCTTTATAAACTTATCAGAAATTCTAACTGTACCTTGTGATCTTTAAACGTCTCTGACGGTTGCTCTTCTGGGCAATTGCTATATGTAGCATGGGAGGTATGAGGGACCCAAATAGGACCCACTGTGCACTGCATTTCTTGAAGAGGACAAAGTCTTCACAATCATCAGTGCCTGTTCTGCCTGTGATCAACCAACAGTGTGTCTGGAGGCACCACGAACAGTTCTCTTCTTTTATATGTGGTTGTAGCAGTGTGTTTTGGGTCCATTCACCTACTAGTTTTAAGGTCAGAACATGCTCAAAAGCTCTCCCTCACTGACCAAGCCTATGGTGACAGTCACCTCAGTCTTCTCAGATCCCCACTCCCCTGGTTATTGGTCCTCTAGGATCTCATAGATCTCTCCTCCTGAGCACCTGACTGATGACAATAGGTGCCTACCTGTCCAGGAGTTCCCAGTCCTCTCCTCCCCAGCGGTCCCGAAACTCTTTTGTGTTCATGCCTCCAATCTTGTCCAGGTCAGACTTGTATATGCCCAGAAGACCAAACCCATTCACTTCCCAATAGCCTAAGGACAGTACAAAAGAGGCAAAGGTGATGCTGGTGCTTTGAACCATTGATGACTCCATTATAGCTGCTGGAGTGAGCTCAAGCTACTTTGACACAGGCACAATGTTGACACTAGAGAGTCAACTCGGCACCAAGGCAGAGCCAGCCATGTTAAAGCTTTGGGAAGGGAGAAAGGCTTGCAGATGGCAACGCAAGCTGCCCTGTGAATTTGTTAACACAGCCTCTAGCATCTTCTGTCTGGCACCACAGTACCTAAAGCACCTCTAAAGGATTCTCCCAACTTCAAATGATTGCCTCAATCTGGATGGCTCAGGATGACCACCACTGTCTAAAGGAAACTGTATGCTCAGATGATATGGGCCATTTATCTCCCCATGACTTGGGTTGGTTTTCCTCACCCATGAGCTACCAGCTCTCCTCAGGACAGACTGTGCTCCTTAAGAAAGAAATGAAATGGTCAGAAAGGAGTAAAGAAAGGGTTTTCCAAGATCCTCAAATCCATAGAGAGCCCTGTGAGAGGACCAAGAGAAACATCAAATAAAGGGCTCTGATGGCTCAGTTGGACACCCCAGTTCAGAAAAGATAGAGATTTGCTGGAGAGAGTCCAACGCAGGGCCACCAAGATGATTAGGGGAG